>ML776728.1:829699-841459 GCA_009831015.1 Picea engelmannii
GTGTCACCCATCCAATGGTGACACGTGTCACCTTACAATTGGTCAAAATGCATGCCAAAAAACCCATAAATGCGTGACACGTGTCACACCCTGGAGCCGCCACGTGTCCTGTACGGACGGCCACGTCATCTGTACGTCTGCCATGTCATCCCTGTACGGCCCTGCCACGTGGCAGTACGGCCTGCCCAGTCAGCACATTTTTTTCCTGTTTGGCTCGGCGAACAGAAGGCGATAACTTCTCCATACGGACTCCGTTTGCGAAAGTAAATATACCGCCGGAATCAGGAGAACGAGACGGACGCAATGGCACCGTTTTCGTCGCATTCCAAGCACTTTGAAAATTGAGCATTTTTTAGACCCCTGGTCCAGATTCTGATCAAAGAATGGCCCAGATGACTCGGTTTATATCATGATATTATTTCTATGCAGGTTGATAATGATATGATTTCTATGGAGAATGTATGTCTCTAGACAATAGATGTATGCTACTGCGGTGGATGTGTTCCAATGGTCGTGACTATGTGTCACTGATTAAGTAGCCATGTGCTACTTGGAGTGGTTGTGTACTATTGGATAGTAATTGTGTACTACTATGGATAGACACAATTGTGTTCTATTGAATGACATTGTTCTGATTTCCATGTAGACTATCAGTAGTGCTGAAAATGATTATCAACTAGATGGATAGTCAGTATGTTGGTGGACAAACATTCTCCGGGTGGAAAATGGTCCAGGACATTTATTCTTCTAGGACATATGTATGTATTAGAAGAATAGTCATTGTAGCCCATGGCGTGGATTCCAACATCTATTGGAATAGTTATTCTTCTAGGACATATGTCCAGATTAGAAGAATGGTTCTTGTATCGCTTTGTGGAGTGAGTGAATTATTCAATATCATGCTTGATTACTCAGATGGAATATGGATTCGAGAGATGATGTAATTGATGCTATCATATGATACTGACAATGATGATGGTGCTCATGATCTAATCATGAGATATCATGTATGGATATGATGATGATACCGATTGAATGACATGTTTGTGCTCAAGACCATTGCTTTCAATACCTCCCTATCTAGGAGGGAGTGTTGATATTACGGTAGTTGCGGGAGGTATTAACCTCCACGTGTAACCCTAACAAGAATAAAATATTCCAGGAAGCAAGAAGAAACCCTAAAGAATTGGACATAACCCTAGAAGACAAGTTGACTAAAGGAAATATTTAATATTGAGTGTTTAGCCTCGAGAATGAGAAGTCGGCCTAGACAACTAAGGAGGAGCAGTATAAATATAGGATTCCATAGTTCATTTGATACACATAACTCGCAACTGTAGAAATGTAAGAGTGCACACTACAAAAATTGAGTAAGTGCGCAAGTCTGGAGAGTAGCTACATCTGTAGCTACTGCAACTTGTATTCTGGTTTAGGCTTGGACTCTCTATTGGTTATGGTTTGGAATTTCTGCCTTGTGTGCTATCTCTGGAGAGAGGTATGCTACATTGATTGGCTATTAAGCCTAGGGTTTTCTTCCAGAATTATTCTCTTTCAAGGTTAAGGTGCTCGGGGGTGGCTTTGGCCTATGGTTGGGTGATAATATTCCTATATTGTCTATGGTTAAATGTGCACACCTATTATTTCTAACAATGGGTACCCAGCTGGAAGAACTAGTTTCTCATTACAATCTGTACTGACTTTGCACACATGGCTACCAATTTGAATTACAATGCATATCCATGCAAAAATATACCAAACAACTGTCCATGGCCATGAATAGGAAATACAAAGGCGTCTACATGCCAAAGGCTGTCATAGTCACGAACAAGGCCCAGTAATACAAGTCTCAAAATCAATCCGAAGATATCTGTATACAATGGTGTACAATCTGATCTTCGATGATCATTGAAGTCACATAGATATTAGTCCTTAGGAAAGCTATGACTATAAACTAATGTCTTCAACTCTTCTACACAATCTGCCAAAGGTGCAAGTCTGCATCGTGTGAATAAAGGAGTTGAGGTTGAACACAATGAGGCTTCATTTGATTACCAGTCATTGAGGTATACCGTTAATAAACACGAGAAAACCTACCGATGATGAAAGTAGGTATCAAGGCACCGAGTACATTCTTACAAGTGTGAATAATGGAGTTGGGGTCAAACACTTGAATAATCCATCGATCATGAGACATTGATGTATTTCCAACTGTTGATGGCAAGAGAACCCGCCACTAATGACTGCAAGCCTCTAGGTAGTCAAAGGAATTTAGGTATTGTCTCCAAAATAGATGAGCTGAAGTCGATGGAAGGAGACCCGCTGAAAGTAGAGCATTAAGGAATCTCTCATCATTCATAACAAGGTACAAAGAATAATCTTGATGATTTGGAGGAAATCAGACGAAGAACATGTTCACGAAGCAATGAACTTGTGAATCTTTCGCGTGTGCTAGGTGCAAGCAGTACACAAAAAATACCCTCTGAATAGAAGACAATAAGGAAAACCGCTGACAAAGGAGAGGAATCCACCGATAGGGCTAATGGCATCCAAGACACTACTTTCCGTCGAACACAAGGGAAACCACCCAGTCGGTGACCAATGATGAAATGTCAACTGTTGGGTTCAAGGTTACATACCAATGAGGAAAGTAGGACCAAGGTGTGCAATAGGACTACAAATTCATGTGATTATGAGATACACTGAGGGTATGGACGACATGAAAAGTCAAGAGTTCTGAGGAGTGGCCAAAATAGGTTGATAGACATCTTTTGAACAAGAGCATGAGACATATGGAAGACTCTAGCAACATAGAATCAATGATGAAAATTTGAGATGCAGGAGGCATCAATCAAACTATCCATAGGGACTAGAAGAGTAACCAGTCAAGGGAGTAAACTCTCTATAATGAGCTCAACTTCCTAAGGTCATGCTAAACCCAAAATTTTGATGACAAGTGGACTAAAAATTTTTGTGTTTTTTTCAAAGGTGACATGACTGCTGTCAATATAATATAATACTCCCTTCCCTCTCGTCTTTTTTTGTTTTTTCATACTCAAATGAATGCTAAGATACATAGGAGGAAACGAGTGTCGCAAGTAATCAAAACTAGTTCCAGTAGTAGAACATACCTATGCTCAATGCAAGGAGGTGCATGCGGGAGATGGACACTCCGGGGAATGTTTCCTCCTCGGTACAGGGTGTCAAGCTGCAAAGGATATAAACAAGGCTCTGCTTGGTTGAGAATGTAAACTGTTGAGGTGAATGAATTATAACACAAAAGTGAGAACCAACAATAGGCTCAATACTGCAAGAAAGGGCATGATATGCAATTACAACTTAATGGAAAAAAATGTACTTTTTCGTAATCTTAGTCTACTTGGTTTGAAAAAGGGATAAAATTACACCAAATAAACATCCTTTCATATCCAGTTTATGAGTGTTAAAGAGACAAGTTCACTCGACGATATTTTCACTTTTTTAAATGAGTTGGAAAAGATCTTAAATCAAACTCACGACCTTTCGAATCCAATTAACGAGTGTGAAAGAGACAAGTTCACTCGACAATCTTTTTTCGTTTTTTAGACGAGTTAGAAAATAGCTTAAATCAGACTCATTGGAGAGGTTCTAGGTGGCATGTCATGGGGGAGGCCAACGCTCTCGTGCAAGACTTCTGTGAAAGGTGAGAAACTTACAAATAACTGACACAAGCTTGGGAAAAACCAAAGCTTTCCAAATCGAGGAGGATAAAATACTTGCAGAGGTTACCTTATCTACAATATATAGAAGAATGACCCTTATTTGGAAGGGTGTAGAATAAGGAATTCGAGGCTCTACAAGATCGTTCCAATCAAAGGAAACCACCCTGTTGTTCCCGAGTCTGTACTTAAGGCTTAGAAGTACAGAGTCAAGGCATCTGAAAGTGGGTAAAAGATGGAGAAGAGAGAAATGTCAACCTTCGGCAAGGGAAACTAGGGAAGATTTCTACGTTGGCGTTGTCTAGCTTCCAACTGTTCCTGGGTAGTTATATCTTGTTCAATGGCTGCCCATGAATGTTTAAGTTTGACCCGGTTAGTAGCCATTTTAAGAATTGTGTCGAAAAGGTTTAAGGCAATGTGCGTTTGGTTCGATATTCCGGGTTCAATATTAGGCTGTGTTGGTACAGGGACAGTCATGGAGGAACAATAAAGGTGGTAAAAACTTCAGAGAGAGATTAAGTGTTGTCTCAATTTGGTTGTATAAAAGAGAATTTACGCTTTTGGGAATAAAATAGGGAAGCAAATCAAAGGCTCTTTCCTGTAACTGTATTATATTTTAATAAAATGTATGAGGTGGGAGAAAAAACATTTAGCTGTCTATAGTGTAAATCTCCAGTCGGAGGGAAATCTCACGTATAAACAGAAGAGGAAAAATGTAAGAAAATAACCGATGTACCAAATAATATATGTAGAATTATGAAAATGCAGACTGGTCTTACACCCGCTGATAGCTGGTACAGAGGAAAAACAGTAAACAATTATAGAAAACCAAAATTCATTCGCTATAGTAGTGGTCGTACTAAAGTATAATGAAGCACATCAGTTAAGAATATGAAATGAAATGAAATATGAGATACAAAGAAGCAAACTTGTAACACATTCGTGACATAATTGAGAATCTTTAGATCTGCTTGTATTAACTCTCAAATGTAAAAAACTCTGTTACAAACGACACAAAAAGGTCCAGCCCTGTTTATTTCTTTCTGTGGTATATTTATACAATTTTACAAATAAGACAGAATCTCAATAGTCACAAAATTTCGGTTATGACATGGAGGAGAGAAATCACTCCATTTCTCCTTCTCTGTCTTCACTTGGTGCCAGGCATTGGTCATCGCGCAGAATCGGTACAGGTGACACATCTTTTGACTAGCTGAGATATGAACCGAGACGGTTCTGCTTGATAGCTGGCTTCAAAGAAGTAACATTCTCAGGCTAACTGCTGCAGCCTGTCTTCCATCTGTCCATCGATGATGTCGATGGCACATAGTTGCGCGCTGGGTTTGATCATGCACTTATCAACTTGGACTATGTCCACCATAGTCATCTGAGAGATATTGGTTGAATCTCTTTCTTCCTTTTCCTTCAGATCAAGTGAGATCTGTCCCACATTCATTTGCATCAACGTCTTGGCATTGCCTCCGCTGTCAATGCCCAACAACTCGCCATCTATAGAATTAAAGGCCTCCTCTAAGGAATTGGTTATCTTTTGGGTTTGCTGCTTGCCTTCAGTGATGTTATGCTCCCATTCCTTTAATAGAATGTTTCCTCGGGTTTGCTCTGAAATAGTGAACCTGGGAGTACCCGCTGAAACCCTGTTGTTCGTGGCTATCACAGCCTTCTGGAAGGTGACCCGAGCTGCTTCGACATCCCTTTCTCTGGAAGATAGGTTCTCGGAAACCTGATTGACCAACAGACAGTTGTCCCTAATCGGTTCTACCTTCGCGAGAAAATTTCGCTGCGTCGCAGAGACTCTGCTCCGAATCTCGATCACCTGGGACTTGAACATCCTGATGTCTATCATTCTGTTCTTGACGATCTCCACCATAACCTGCAGTTGTTCGATCAAATCCATCTACTGGCTTGCTTGCTCGAGCTTAGTTTTGAGCATCTCTCTCTTATTCTTATCGGCCAACCTGGCCTGCTCCATTCCTACGCTCGCCTGGTCTTTAACAGTCTCCGTCGCTGTGGCCAGTCTGGCTTCAAGGGTCCTAATGAGGAGATTCTTTATTTTAAGTTTGTTTTTTTGGAGCCCGACTGAAAATTGATTCGTCGAGGCATATGCTCCTAGTGTCCCTGCTATCTCAGTGGCGAATTGCTCATTTTTCTTTTCTTTTCCATCAGTTATGACTTTATATTTCTAGGCAGTCAACTCTCCTTCTTGATAGAATTCCCTTTTCACTACCGCCTTTCTCTTTTTATCGAAGAAAAACTCATTCGGAGGGAGTTCTTCTACTCTTATGGGCCTCAACTCTTCATTGAATATCCATCCGACATCGATATTTCCCTGCGTCGACTGCAAGGGGGTAACTGATGTGATGGGTTCTCCGATCTGCTTCGCTGATTTTCCTGGAGTATCGATCAGACTCTGCTTCTTCGGCTGTTCTGGAGTCTTTATCTCTATCTCCAGATTCTGTTTTTTTGGTGGGTCTGGAGTCTTTCCCTCTGCTTATGGATTCTTCGTTTGTTCCCCCTTGTCCTGGTGTTTTCCTTGGTCGGGAGTCACATCCTTAGAACCTTCGGCATCCTTCTGTTTCATCTCCGAAATACCTGGACCCTTGCCTCGCAACACAGCGGGAAGACAACTACGTTGATGTTCCTGGAACTTTAGGACATCGACTCTTTCCTCGAGTTCCAAGGATTGTATCTGGGATAGAATATCCTCATAGGACCTTGCTCCTCGAAAAATGTCATCCAAGGGTGAACTCTCATGCTCGAATCTCTTGAGCCCACAATTTGCCAAATGGTTGCTCACGACCCTCTGCAGTTCATGCTTCTTGTATTCGATGGAGACCAAATTTAGGTCTTCCAGGGCTTCCGCTTCGACTTTGGCATGCCCAAAATCTAATAAAGAATAAGAATTCAAATGAACAGGAAAGGAAAACCATACCTTCTTCGAGTACCCTTTAAGTTCTTTGCTTACACCACCAATTACCGTTTGTCGGGCAACCTCGCGACAAGCCATCTTGTCAGGAATGAATAATGGCAGCGCATGTGGGGGAACAGAAGCCCCAAAAACACTGAGGTATGAAAATTATGTCTCCACATACCAGTCTGCTATGCTGCTCAGATTCATAACTATGTTGTCCGAGATCCGGGGTGGCGGGTGACCAAAAATGGCGACATGTAGGGGCACCATTACCCAGTTAAAAATTTCATAAGAAAAATTTTTCGCTTTGTTTTCCCATAATTTTGCATGATATACATGTATGGGTTCATCTTCGGCTGGAGTCCAACTCCAGCTCATTAATGGAAATGGTGTCATATAACAAATTGCGTCCATAATGTACGCGGACATGAAGAATGACGATGCTTTCCCATTCTCCTTATGCTCTCGATACTCTGTGACCCGATTAGTCAAGCTACCCGAAAGCATCTTTGCCTAGTTAAAGGAATTTCCTTCAGCAACCCGAAACATTAGAGGCACCCACGCAAGGAAAAAATGAGATGTGTCCTCTTTCCCATACAACCGACATGTCATCATGGCCACATATCTGAACTGCGGTTCTAACAAAGCGATTGAATATATGTCGTGGGCATCAGCTCTGAACTTCGCGGTGTTCGAAACCCAATCCTTTATCAAACTGGACATGGTTTTATCATACTGTTCACATTCCTTCTCCTTGAACTCGTCCAAGAACTCAACACCATATGTGTAGTCGGACGTCGTGGGCAGCTTATACATGGTTTGCAGATGCTCCGGCCTGAAAGTCCCAATGGTGACTCTCTGCTCGTTCATGATAGTCCTAGTCGGTATGTACACATGGTCCAATGCCCATCGGACCATATCATAATATGGAAGCAACCGCGGTCTGGCTGCCACTCTGTGCATTCTGGATTGGACGACTATTTTGTATTTGGTGGTTAAATCATCTTTTTCGTTGTCGTCGGAGTCGTCAGAATAATCCACCAGTTCTGCTTGCAGAATATCTGAAACATATGACCAGTTAGGGACCGAGTTGATACTTTGGGGTGAAGTATCGAAGACATTGTCTGAGCCTTGTCCCGAAACCTCAACATTCACCTTTGCTTCTTTCCGCGGAGCCATGGCTTAAGCTTGCGTTTTAGCTCTTCTACGATAGAACTTCGTATACATACAGAAGTCAGTTTACTCAGACGTGATGAGCTCTGCGTGCTATGAAAATGAATTTGTTATAATGAAATGCAACTCTTACATATATTTGAAAACTCGGTACCTTTCAAAACAAGCCTGTCAAATCATATTTAGAAATAAATTTTTTTCCATAAAAAAAATCCGATCTTATATTCATAGATTTACCCCATTTCCTCATTAATGTCATAAATTTTGGCGGTTTAAAAGTCAGTTGGCTCATGGAGAGAAAAGGCTTCCTCGTGAATCGTGCAAGCATCAAAACGCGGGATATGTCTTGATTTAGCTTAATTAATCCAATCTCGCCAACGTTAATCAATATCTCGCTACTCGTTATATCAGGGATTTTTCTTTAACATTTTGAGTCTTTAACACCCGAGACTGTGAAGATCGACTTTGGTTAATAAAAGGTAATTGTGATTTGAGGCTCGATTAATTTTATGATTATTTTTCGCCATATCGTGACTCGGAGCTTCGAAGATAAGTTTCTGGGAGATTTGCATGCGGAGCTGCGAAACCGCGAGGTCGCGATAACATGACTTAATTACAGGGAAGATAATCTTGGATTAAGTGATTAATTAATCAAGTTATAATTGCATCGTGATTTTGCGAGTCGGGGTTTAGACGCTGTAACTTTCAAAAAAGATAGTGCCGAGTGGCAAAACACGGAGAACAACTTTTACCACAGTTAGCTTTTGCCTTTAATCCTTGACATGGGTTATTCAAAAAGGACCTCGTGTTCTCGGCTATCGGGGCTGTAACAATAAAAATTTGGGTTTGGCGAACGCCAAGGCGCGAAACCCCGACGACGTTTAATCATGAGTTAGGGAAAACTTTACCCTTGTTACTGTCTTGAGTGAAAATTTAAAACGACTTCACTATTTCGTGACTTGGGATGTGTGAATTACATGAGTTATAGTATCCGACCTGCGAGATCCCGAAGTAGAACAAAAAGAGGAAACATTTTTATGAAAGGTAGGACTTGTTTCGAGAGTAGAATAATCACCGCTGCTCGTGTGACAAACTTTCAGAGGTCTCGATATCTCAGAGGGAAAAAAAAAACCATCTTTAGATTTCAAGCATCCAAATGAAAATTGTGACAGGCTAAAAAAAAACGAGGGCGACTCCAACACACCCTGTTGCCGTCCTAATACACACTTGCAAACATGAGCAAAGTCCATCTCACTTAGTGTGTCCTTGGAGGCACAATGCCTAGGTTCACTGTCCACACTGTCACCTTGACTGGAACCTCTTCCTTCTAGGCTTACTCCTAGGGAAGCCAAGGGGGGTAGACCCTAGTTACTAGATTTGATTTAACTTTGAAGTTCTAGGAGTTGGTTTTAATTTGTTAGAAGGCTAAGGGGAAATACTAGCCTAATATGCTAAGGTAGCAAATGCAAAGTGCAAGTTTATCTATATGAAAATCAACCCTTTCCCTAAGTCAACTATGACTAGTGCCTAAGGTTGGGCAAGGGGTCAACTAAGTTTGAGGGTGTTCAATTACAAAATGTTTACAAGTAAAATAAGTTGAACTACCCCACAACTAAAGATTGCAAATATTTATACAATGAAAGATAGATGTTACAAATGTACAAAGATACAAAGATACAAAGATACAGAGATTACAAGATATGAAAGTTTAGGAGATAATCAAAATGAGATCAACACATGAGCCAAGCATGCCCCAATAAAACTTACTCTATTGGAATTCTTTTCAATGGAAACCACTAAAGCACTCAAGACTCAATAAGGTGATGCCTCCCCAAGTGGGATACTCAACTCCTTCTTGAATCACACCACAAGAGAAAATAAAGAAAGATATATCAATGTTTTAACTCAAATGCTCATGTAAACTTAAAACAATTGGAGAGATAAACCATAAGATTGCAAATGAAATATAAGATATTAAGTACTTGCAATAGATGTGTTCTTAAACATACATCTAAATTCCCCCAACACACATGGATTATCTATGCAACTAGGTGATTAGGAAGTTTCTTAAAAGTTAAGTAAATTTTATTTCCCTCCCCCTAACTATGTTGGGGCTTTAAGCTTCCTCCTCCCTTGGCCAAATGATTGGCGGGTGCTCAAGATAGTAAGGCAACGAGTCCCACCCTAGCTTCCCAGGTCAGCCCTGACAGTAAGAGTACTTCTCGGAAAGGAACCCCCTTTGGAGGATCACGGGACGGTCCCCCGCCACTTCCTTCCGTTGTTTTCATCAAACCCATTTTAGATGGTGGAGATGGATGAATAAAGCTATCCTAAGTTGTCTAAAAAGTTATTATGACTCGCGGGTGAGTCTTTAGGTGTGTTTGGTGTATTTTATGAGTGTTTTAGGTGCCCGAAAATGACGTTTTTAGCCCGAAACCGAAACTGAAACTGCTTGGAAATGAAATGCTACGAGTGTGTTGCAAAATGTAAAGATAATGACCATAACACATTCAAAATATATGAGCAAGATGAACTATTCCATCATCCATTTACTTAGCCACATGTGAATATAAACTTGAAATAAAGAGAAAGTAAATGACAAGAACAACTTGTCAACAATTATAGCAAATGAGAAAATATAAAATCACTTAACCATGTACGTTATTGCATATGTGAAAATGTTAAGTGAAAAGAATGCTTGTTGAAAATAGAGATCTAAGTCCTACACCATGTATATGTCCATGAACAAAAATTAAATTATGAGAATTATTAGTGCCCAAGAAATGAGATTGCTTTAAAAATAAACTTTAAACATGTAATCTACTCCATCTAAGGCATCATGCTTTAAAGTATGAAATATTTGCAAGAAATGGAAATTAAAGCATGTGAATATAAATGTGCCTTAAGGGATTAACTAATATGACAAGATATAGATGATTATCTAGAGCATGTTAAACCATTTGAAACTTAAAATCATCAAATATCTAATGCATCCTAGCCTTACGATTTTGGGGGTGACTCTCCCAAGGTGTAGGCAATTATTATTAAGAAAAACTTTAAAGAAAAAGAAGCAAACCACTCACAATGGCCAAGGTGGAGGCAAGCCTACCATTGTTGGCCAAAGGGGGTTGGAAAAAATAAAAATATTATGAGATTATTAGACAAGCCAACCACACAACCTTGTCCTAATGACAAGTGGGGAAATGAAATAAAAAAATGCTGAAATGAAAACTAAACTAGCCCAACAATTTTGGGGGGTTGGCTAGGCCAATCACACTCCCAAGGTGTAGGCAACTAACTACTTATAGAAAATAAATTTACAATGGATGAAAATTACAAGTAAAATGCAAGAAAAAGAAAAGAAAAGAAAGGGAATTTTACCCACTTATTGTGGCAGCTTTTGTTGTGTTGTATGGATGAATTTGAACAGCATATCCCCTTGTTTCTGGTAAGAACCTGTAAAAACCAGCAAGCAAAAGCTTGCTGGAAATGCTGCACAATACAACAAAATTAAGATTTTTTTTTGTTTTTATGCAAAAAAAATTCACATAAAATCTCCAAGTGAAAACTGAAAATATATGACCTATCTAAGATGGTTATTAAACTGAAATATATGATGAAATGAAACAAAAATATAGGACTAAGAAAACTAGGAGTTTGATTAGAAGTTGAGGGAAGACTCTTGGTTGAGGCTTTCCCAACAATCCATTGAAATGAACCTGCAAAAATTGAGACAAGAGTGAGCATAGAATAGATATTGTATGGATAGGCTAACTAGTTGAAATAGTTCTAAGAAACTAGCTACCCAACACAAATAAACCAACAAGACTACTCTTTGCTAATCTACCCAAATAAAATACTTCATTCAAGATCTATCCAACACAAACCACATGAACTCAAATACCACAATATCACCTCATGTGAAGAATGCAACCAGAATACTCTTGGTGATCCAAAAATCCT
>ML776728.1:842629-862577 GCA_009831015.1 Picea engelmannii
TTATTGCATGTGTGAGGGAAAAACTCATGGGAAATCAACCAGGCTGAAAAGCCCAGTTGACAACCTGAGGATAAAAAACCCTCGGTGAAAAGAACTCTCCCAATGAAAACATACCAAGGTACCTGACCTAACTATGATCCATGTAGACTTATTACATTATTAACCCACGCAGGGGTGCAAAAATTTCGTTTACAAAAATTTGTGTTGGAGCATAAAATGCCCAAGTAGAACCAATACTATCTTCAACATACTCGCATCTAATGATGCATACTTCATGGCACATGAGTTGACCCCCTAGCTGAATAGGCGGTCAACACACCCTATAACTTGGAGGGAGCATTCTTGGAGAGAGTAGAATGCTCCCTTGTGTAGAAGGTATAGAACTAGAAATGTGAAGGATATGGTATAGAAGGTATAAAACTAGAACTAGAAGAGCAGGATAGACCAAAATTTACATCAACATGACCACTTCTTCAACCATTGGTTGAATAGGATGCGAGTCAACAAGGCCAGGAGACTCATCACCCCCAAAAATAAGAGTGGTGTTGGTCAAATATTGCATCAACACGACCGCTGGTCGAACATGATGTGAGACAACAAATTCAAGAGATGCATCGAACTCTAAAGGAAGAGGGGTGTCAACCGAATATTACATCGACATGACCGCTATATCAACCAAATAAGGTTGGGAAGCCAAAGACGAATCAAAACCTGTTGGCCCTTGACCAAGTTTTGATGATCCTTGGTCATGTTTGACCTATTTTTGGAGTTCGATAGGTTGTCAAAGGCGAAGCACAAGACAAAGCAAAGATCACGAGATCTCAGCCCCCTTTTAGGGATTTTTTTCGATTTGGGATTATGTAACGGGTATGGGGATGTCGGCCCATGGGTTTACCCATGTTTAGGCCCGATTTTGTAATGTATAAATAGATGCTAGGTGATGTAGTGAGTATGAATAGCTAAGTGTGAATGACAAGTCAGTTGTAAGTGGTGCTGAGTGTAAGTAACAGTTGTAAGTGATTTGTGTATGTTTGTAAGGCTGAGTGCAAGTGGTTGTAAGGGACTATATGCAGGCTTTGTTCTGTAACCTAGCTTGGGAAAGGAGGATCTAGCGAAGAGTGCGTAGATCTCCTGTCTTCTGTGAAGGTGATCTGAAGGCTCTGTGCATGTAAGAAGATTGAAGAAATATAATAAAGAAGATGAAGAGTTGGTGGACGTAGTCCCAGGGTGGGGGTGAACCACGTACATCCTGTGTTGTGAATTCTTTGTGCGATGTATTGATGTATTTATGTATTTACTTGCTTTGATATAGATGAATGATAGGTAGATCTATTGTTTATTTGTGCTTAATAATGAGAGTAAATGCTGGATCTGACCCGTGTGAATGCACTTAGTGCTTGACTCTGCTAGATCCGATCTGTTTTGTCATGCTAAGTGCTAGTAGATGCTAGATCTGGTTGAATACTTCGATGCTTTGTAATTAGGGTATTTACCTGCGAAGTAGATACTGGTTAAACATTGATGAAGTATATTGCTAAGTGTTTTGTCAAGGTGTTACAATCACATATCTGTGTCCCAGCTAAGGTTGTAGACACTAGAGTCCTGCAACCACCCCTACCTCTACTTCGGGTGAGACTTCATTTGCTTTGCAAGTGTTGCCGAAAGGGCCGGTAGTTAGGGTTTTGTTGGTGCACTATTGTAGCATTGAACCCCGAGTCTGCCCCTATGCCAACAAATGGTTCCGTTGCCGGGACCTGAAACTATGATTGCTGGGAACTGAGGAGCTTTGTGCGAAGATCTGACTTGAAACTATGAAAGATCCGTGCGTAGATCTGTTGCCCTAGTGCGCAATAATCTACTTAATTTGTGAAGCTCCGTGCTAAGAAAATAAGTCCGATCTGAAGAGAAGAGGTAAGATCTGGAAACTTTGTGCTTTGTTAAAGGTAAGATTAGTGGAAATTTTTATTTCAAAAGTATGGATCTGGGTATGTTTGATAAATTTTGTCCTAGCTTGAAAAGTAGGGCATAACTAGATGAAATAAGGTTTGATTTGAGTAGATCTGATAAGAATAGTGAAATATATGTTATACCTATGCATATAAATAATGTTTGGACTAACAAATGGATGCAGGATCCTAGATAGAATTTTTTGGAGGTTAATCACTATGATCCTGGTGCGTAGTACAGGAAATGTTGGGGATCATTTAAGAGAAAGAGAGGATTGACTCTTCGTTACAGTTGCAGAAGACCGGGTAATCTGGATAAGGAATGTCCTGGTAGAAAACCTAGTTGTCTTTGTTGTAAAGCCATGGACCATGAAGTTTTGAATTGCCCTAGAATGATTGCCAAGCTTGAAAAAATTAATATGGAACAAGTAGACCTTGAGAAAGGTCAAGAAACCAAGACCTTGGCAGAAACCCAGAAGGAATCAGAGACTGTACTATTACATAAACCCTGAATGACCACTGAGATACTAATCTATCAGAGATATTTAAAGAGAAAGAGAAAATAGAAGTAATAATAGGAGACTTCGACATTGACTGTGTTCTAGATGAATAAACACAGGTAAATGTCATGACAGAAATAACTTGGGAAGCTATAGGAAAGCCTGCTATGATTCCTTCCTTATAAGGAATAGGATTATTTAGAGGAAAGATGATAACACTATGATAACCCATGGAACTTCGACAAAAGAATATTTTGAGGTTGTTAAATTTATTGAGAACAATGCCATGTTTGCTATGTTACTAGGAAAACCTTGGATTGAAAAGGATCAAGACAGAAGGAAAGAAGAAGAAGTCTTAGAGCAGAAGAAACAAGAATTAAAAGATTTCATGACTAGGAGGATCGCATAGTTGATTGAAGAACAAGAGAACATATCGAAGCTATTTAGGACCATAGACTTGGATTTTGAAGTTGAAAGGACACATAAGGAATTGAGACACCTATTTGTATAGAAGAGTAGAGCATCTACCCCATCTAGAGAAGAAGTATTACCCGTGCACCCTTGGAAGAAATCTCAACAACGCGAAGTTACTATACCAAAAGAAGACAAGAATCAAAATGGAAAGAGGAATAACGAGATGAAGATCACTGGGAAAAAGGCTAGAAATATCAACAAGAAGAGAGAAAATATCGAAAAGTTACAAAAGGTTCCAGAGGGAACTTCGTAGAAGGAAAATTTGCAAAACTAGAACTTCACCGGGATATCAAAACAATGTCACATGGCACTTCGCCATGGTGAAGAAATATAACCGTTGGAAATAGTATAACCATTAGACCGATGCCATGAATGGTTAGAATGAAATTTATTCTCAGAAATCCCACCATCAGACTGTTGGGACTATGCCGGAACAGGCATAACTGAATTAATGAAGGCTTCTTGCCCATTGGAGAGATCCATTATGTTGCTGCCTACTTATTTCGTCGATTGTTGCACCAAGAACACTTTTGCGAATTGTATCAGAGAGAACTCATTGCTACTGCGTTCTGATTAGTAAGATCGACACCCGTTCTATTGTTTTGTGCATTCATCCATCCATCCAATCTAATAATGTATGTCAGACGAGCTCAACGATGTGGAGAAAATCATCGAAGAAGTTTGCATCGATCTCATGGCCGAGAAAGTAATTTCTGCAAGTATTCAAGCGTCATCAATGAGAGGAGTCCAAGCCTCTCCGTTGACTGCTCATGGATCCAAGACATCCCGATTCTTCACAGAAAAGAGAACCAAGCACAGAGATGACCTTGCAAATACAAAGCTGATCCCGACCATACTACCTGACTACATCCTGCCTCTGGCCGACGCGGTGAGTCGTGATAGTGTGCCGAGATATTTTGAGTATGCCATAGTTACTGCGTACCTCCCGAAGGGGATACACACAGTTCAATCACAATAGGATAAGATCGCAATGTTGAAGTTCAACGAATTCAACCTAGGAGACTGCAAGAACCATATTATGCTCACCCCATATAAATACTTGACCAAGACGAAGGGTAAGAACTCTAAAATAATTCCCCAACCATGGACGATGAGCCTCGTGCAGTCCACCCTATTGAATGTAATGAAAATCCCACACTTTGGAAGGCACCAGGAAGTTAACGCCCATGTCAAGATCCTACTTTCATGTTACCATGGCGGCTACTTATGGCTAGACGGCCATATCACAATCGATCCGATGCTGATCCATAGGATCACCATATTGAGTATTCAAGGACCCGACCCACATGACTTCTATCCAAGAAAATCCATAGATCGCGCATTAGCATAGAAGATCAAGGATACCTACGACGATGTTGAGAAGGGGATGTGAGGCTACAATGTAGCTTCCATTCAGAATTGCGATGTGCGCCTAACATGCCAATTAATCATAGGAAATCTTGTAAGGAAGAACAAACCCACGCAGGTCACATGCTTTTCGTTGAACTCACTAGGAAATGTGTAGAAGGCCTATAGATGAACTAGGCGAATTACTTGGTTAATCGGATTCGAAACGTCGATGAAAAAAATGACACCAACTGTGTATTATCCGACAAATAACTTCGAAACTCCTCCTCACCACAGAAATATGAAAATAGAATTAGACTATCACGAAGCATAGGATCAAGGCTACAAGTTCCACTTTAGCTGGTTCCTGATCCTCATCACTTTTATTGTTTGGGAGATGCTGGAAGGTGAAACCTTCCCAGACATTGAACCGTTTGAGCCGCTCGCTGCAAATTTCACCACACTCTGGTACTCAAGTGACATCGCAAAAAAATGGTAGTTGAACTCAATTTTTCACACATATTATCTCCAACTGAAGAGAGCCATCGAAGATGAACGTCGCATGACACCGAACACCCTACAATGGTTCATACCCCTCATGAATTTCCATGCATATCGACACTTCATCTATATTACTACACGAGCAAACAAACATAAGGAGGAGCTTCAGTCATACTACAAGCTCACGGAAGAGGACCTCGAGGAGATCACCAAGGACTGGTCAACAAACCTCCTTATCCCTGCTGATCCTGCAAATATGTCTGACCCTGAACTTGATAGCTTAGAGGCCGCTCACAAGGAACATGACACACCCGGACCCAACAGAAGGAAGAAGACCGAAGAATTCTAATAATTAAGCAATGCATCAACGAAGACTGCTTCAGTATCACTTGACCGAGGGGGTGATGACAAAGTAGAAGAAATAAATGACAAAGAAGATGAGTAGAAACAAGGCGAAGTAACACTTCCTAGAGATGAGGTTGATCCTTTAAAGAAGAGGAAGGTTTCTCCCAAGAAACCCTCTTCCCGGAAGAAATCAAGAGCCACTTTGACCAAGATGCAGACTATGCTCACTGTCGATGATTTTGACTTCATCATCGCAACTGTGAATGATGCCTTGCATGAAATATTGCAGAAAAAAGAAGCCAAGAAGGAGGAGATGTACGAAAGAATTGAGGCCAAGCTTCGAGGAGTACAACAGACCCTTCAGTCCAGTTGCGCAGTGTCCACTGCGCTCCTGCCATCAGGAGAACCAGAGTTGGGATATGAGCCAACCCAACTCCGACGACTAGATGATGCGACCAAAGCTCACCTTCGTCGTGCACAAGAAGAAACAAAACAATCCATCCAGGCCTTGAATCAAGTACAAGAAGTAGCAGTAGAACAACGCAAAGTTGCAGATCAGGAGAAGGTTGCACTCCAAACAAAGTTTGAAGAGGAGAAATCACATATTCAACAGGAAAAAGAATAGTTGTTCACAGAACAACTCGAAGTGCAAGAAGCAGTCAACAAAGAAATTCGCTCTATGATAGGCTTAGAGCCAAATGAAGAAGACTGATTCACACATCAAGTAGACCAACTCGCAGAAGTTATCCAACAACTGCATCAAAGAATATCCGACTTATAGCTCCGCATAGTGCCCGACACCCCGTAGGATGTGAGGGATCAAAGGGAAGCAACTGATCGAGGCACAATTGAAAGAATCAAGGGCATCACCTTGGAATGTAAACAACTGAGTGGTAGAAGTTCCTAGACATATGAGAAACTCACTAAGAATACAAAACTGAAGACACTGGAGTCACAACTCCAAGAGGCGAAGTATCAAGCATAAACAATACAGGCGTAGTTGAAGCCCCTGTCAGTTATTGAAAGAATGAAGAGATCCCAAGAGCAACACATTGCCCAACAATAGGTCCACACCATTCATAGAAAAATCATGGAAGTGACTCAGAGGCTCCAACCTATAAAGGATGAGGCTTGACAACCGTTCATAGAGATCGAAGGCTGAGGAGAAGAACTAGAGCAAGTCGTGACTGCAACAGAACAACGGCTAGAGGGACCTATCAACGAAGATGTTATCCAAGAGTTCACTGAACAGGAGGCCATGGCACAACAACAAGTCGAAGCAACTCGAAGATTCTGAGGCAAAATTATCTATACTAGAGTGACTCGGGACGAGTCATAAGTAAGTTTTGGGGGCCTGTTGGCCCTTAACCAATTTTTGAGGATCCTTAGTCATGTTTGACCTATTTTTTGGACTTCGACAAGATGTTGAAAGCGGAGCGCAAGATGAAGTGGAGATCATGAGATATCGACCCCCTTTTAGGGATTTTTGGGATTTGGGATTGTGTAATGGGTATGGGGATGCCGACCCATGGGTTTAGCCATTTTTAGGCCCAATTTTGTAATGTATAAATAGATGCTAGGCGATGTAGTGAGTATGAATAGCTAAGTGCAAATGACAAGTCAGTTGTAAGTGGTGCTGAGTGGAAGTAATAGTTGTAAGTACTTTGTGTATGTTTGCAAGGCTGAGTGCAAGTGGCTGTAAGGGAATGTATGTAGGATTTGTGTTGTAACCTAGCTTGGGGAAGGAGGATCTAGCGAAGAGTGCGTAGTGTTAGAGTTACTTCACACACACCTAGGATTTATTTTTCCTAAGGTTTTTATTTTTTTATTAGTCATAATTAATCATTATCCAGTTTCCTATATTTTAGGAGAGAATATTCCACCTGGAGAATATTCTCTTTCAGTTCACACTTCAGTTTGACTAATTGAGTTGAGTTTAGATGTTTCATTGGGATCATCACCATGCAACATTGGGATCATCACCATGCTAATTCTACCTTTCCTTGGTATCATCACCATAGTGGCACATTGCCTTGATTCCCTCAGTTAACTCCTCACTACTCTCTGTTTAGTCAGTTGACTGAAGACTAGTTGACTAGTTAACTCAACTAGGTGGTAGTTCACTCCCGTAACTGCCTGAGAGACTAGAATAGGTGGCATTTCACTCCCGTAACTGCTGGTGTGTGTCTAGATCACTCTAGAAAACCACTATGGTGACTTGTTTCACCTCAAGTCAAACTCATTGAGTTATATCGAGTATATAATGTGTAAATTATTGATTATTCACAACGGTTAATGAGATCTTTCTCTCCTTGTTCTTATTTCTTCTATTCTCTCTACAAATGTGTGTATCATTTTTTAGCTAGATATATTCTATGTAGGTTCAACACATTTACATGGTATCAGAGCTGACGGACTGCTAAGAAAAATCTACACCAAAATTTTTTGCAGGTACAAAAGATTGAACATAGCGGAAAGATGGAATTCCAAAAAGAATTCATTCTTACACCTTACAATTGGTTTGCATGGAAGGAGAAAATATCCATACATATTCGATATAGAGGGTTGTATAGGTTAACCATGAATATAGATACATAACCGAAATCAGCCATAAAAAAATCCAAGTACTTAAATCGCATGGATGAGGCACTCATAACAATTTGTTGTCTTATCTCTCCTGATCTCCTTTTTCACATATCTTCCTGTAAGACTCCCAATGAAGCCTGGAAAATATTGGAAGGGCTCTTTGGAAAACAAGATGAGATGAGGGGACACATGATGGAGGTGGAGATGCTCACATTGGATCCAAAAATCTTCAACAATATCCAATATTTCTTTACAAAATTCAAGGATTTACTGTCACAACTCAAAGCTTGCGGGGTTGATAAATCGGTGGAGGAGAAACAAATGATTCTTACCATTCTCTCCAAGCTTGGTCCTGAATTATCTGTATTCGTATCCACATTCCATACTATCATATTCACCTCTGGAGCCACCTGGAAGATGCCTTCTCTTGAGGACTTTATCAAATCCTTGACACAAGAGAAAACCAAGCTCATCAACATGGGCACAATCAAAGGCCCAAGGGCGCATGCACTCACTGTGCATGATGGCAGCTGCAAATATCATAAATCTAAATATAAAGATAAGCAAAAGCTCATGCACATACAAAGAAGGAAGGGTACTGTTAATGCCCTGTAATTTGCCTAAGGCTGCGGAGGCAGTCACAGATGTAACCTCAAACCACTTGGAGTCTTGGATCTAGCCCTCCAAGACTTAGAGAGGGCTCTCTCTTTTCGATTTAACTTGGTTTGTATGGGATGGATGTTAGGTTAGCTGTGAAAGTATGGGGTTGGGGTTTTTGAACTATTTAGATGAGGGTTTGGTTGACGAGTTTCTCAGATCACCATGGGCTATGGGGTCTTCTTATAAGATAATGATCAAATCAGGTCTAGAGGTAAATGTCTCCACAGGGAAAGATAGTAACAATTGTTGGATCGTCTTAAGATTGAATGGTGTCGATTGAGGAAGAAATGGGGGAGGAAAACTGAGCAAATGAGAAGTTAAGAATTCATAAACTGAGCTTTAGAAGAAAACATAAAGATTACCAAAGGATTTGATGCAGAGTATTCACCAATAAATTCTGCTCTATTACTATCATTCGATAATAGGAAATTGAAAACAAATCGCATGATAACTGGAAGAAAACACTTAACACAGAAGAGGAACGCCACCAATGCTGCTACACAAGAATCTTGTAAATAATTTTCTCTATTACTGTTTAGTCATTCAGAAATTATAGACAAAACCTCCTGGAGTAGCAAGGCCCACAGTCCAGCCAAACAAAAGGGAAAACTTCACACAGGTCGAACCCCCTGTTTGTCTTTTACATGTGCATATATAAGAAAAATGCCTCAGCCTTCAAAAGATTCCAGCTTTAACTCTACTTTCTGAAAATAGAAAAGCAGTTACACTCCTCTTGACACCTGTACACTGTATCCTAAAACAAATAAAACAACAAATCAAAGGAAAGTTCAATTTGATAACTGTTGTTTGAACATATGGAACGTTGGAGGTTTGTTAAGATTTGCTGGCGAATAGACTCTAACAGCATCAAAACATATAAATGCAGAATCAGTCGAATGCTTGGGGTTGTTGGAGATTTGTTGCCAGCTGGAGGATCGGTGCTCTAACCACTGCCTGAAAAATAGGAAATCTCTGCCATTTGTCATGAGTGAATTTAAATTGCCACTGGTCGAGCTGCCATCTGCTCCATGATCTCCCTCAAACTGCTGCCTCGAATCCTGGAAGGTTGATCTGGTGTTTTGACTGCCAGTTAAATTCTAAAGAATGCCTCAAAACAAGGATACTCTTCCACCTCTGTCTAACTGCTGCCTCAGATTCTGGAGATGATCTTTTTCTTGTTGGCTTTGCTCCTGGAAATATGGGATTTTATTTCCACCTATATCTTTGACTACCTTGAAACGATAAACTGTATCTTGTTGAAGCTCGAATGGGTGTTTTGGTCAAAACAACATTCATTCTATGACTCAATCATAAGTTCAATATGAAATGTGAATTGGTTGAAGTTTGAATCAGTTGAGCCTTCTGCAATTTCTAGCACAAAGCAACATCTACATAAGATGGCTGTACATTTTTCTAAACATTACCACTACTTGCTCAAAAATTTCTTCTCAGCTAAAAGATTAGAGGTAGATCAGTAAAAACACCTGGTCTTGTACTTTCCTTTGTTTATCTGATATTTCTGCTGCTTTTCCTGACTACAGAATTATACTGTTTTTTGGGAAATGTAGAATTTCTAGAAAAACAATTATTCAACCATTGTGTCTTCTTCAATCTCACTGGGTACCTCATTAAACATGAATTTCTCTTGATATTCCATAAGGAATTGTGTTGACCTCTTAACATCCACAAATAATTGGTAAACCCTGCTAACATCCACAATCTCAACAAGTTCCCCCTTTCGCTTCTGACAAGCTAGTGCAGCTGTTGTGATTAAGTGAATGGCATAGCGTAATGATGTCTCAAACCCTATCTTTGTTAGAAGTTCCTTGGCTTCATCTGACATTCCAACGTCTTCTTCTTCACATCTGATATCAAGAATTTGGCACATCTCATCTTCTGTATATGGCTGTGTCGAAATGATGAGAAGGCGGTCCAAGAGATCAATGGGTATACCATGTGGGGAATTGTAATTTGTTCCACGGATTTTTGTGATACCACGATTTGTTGCAACAACCAATATCGGTGCCATGTCATTTTCCAGAGCACGATTAAAAAATGAGAAGCATTTAATGTCAAGCATATGGACTTCATCAATAAAAAGCACACCTGGTACAATTTCAACTTTGCCTTCTTCCCTCCATTCAACAACTTTACTGTCAATCTGTTCCTCTTGAAAACATGACATAAAACAAAAACATCCTGAATACCAACAACACCAACAATAAAAATGCTTGTTCCAATAGCAGTTTGAGTTGAAATCCTATTACCAAACACAATAATCGAGAGACCAATAACAAACACCCGCTTCAAGACATTGCCAACATCATGGGTGAGTGGTGTAACCCGCTCCAAGGTATTGGTTTCTATTTGGTTATATAGGTGATAGAACATGCGAAGGTGAAGAGTACTGAATATAAAAACTCATAACAATGATAAGTCGAGTTTCCCATATGCGCACTCTTTGAATGATTTTTGATGATTTCAGAGCATGCTCACATATATTCCTTCATTACGATGGCATTTTGCCAGATCGAGCAGATAATCAAAGATGGTGAAACAACACCTTCTATTGATGACAATGATCTTCTTAGTGGACAATACATTTGGACAAATAGCATTTCAGGGCCATATTTTTGTTTGATTTCTTGTCATGGGCGTATGCAGCCTGAGTTTCAGAACTAACAGCAACGAGATCACATCTTTTGGATACATGTACATTCACCTTGGCACCTAATTACCCTTTACACATGCGTGCTTCCCTGCATTTGACACCTTGAATCTGGTTCAAACACCTAGCATAGGGTTTACAAGCTGCGCTTTATATATTTTTTACATCTTGGAGATTAGTCCCACATCAGCGAAGGAAGAGAGTCCTTCAGAGTTTAAATATTCACACGATTACAATATATAATCGATGATGTGAGCCCAAGGCTATCCCTTGTGTTTGGCGCTGGCTTGTGTGTTATTTGCTTGTGAAAGGTGCTAAGTCTCGGTGTTGAGTACTTGGAGATTGACCCTCGGCCAATATACCTTTTGGAAAATAATTTTCGACCAGTTTATATTTTGATACACAAGACAAAACACTCTTCATGCAGACCGAGGGGCCAATTTTTTTTTAAACTAGCTACATGCTTTCGGTGGCTAGAGGTACACAAAAAATGGGTTCTAAGCGACCGAAAGCTCTCACTTTCGGTAGCTAACATAGTATGAAACTCTACCCTTTAACCACCGAAAACAAAAAACTCTTGTGTGATAACCTTTGAGGTGAATTGAGAAATTTCTGTCTCTTTTACACCTTTGTTGTGTGTCATGAGAAAAAACGTAATGCCTGAAAAAGATAGATATTAGTCAGAACATTGATTCCCCTATTATATAGGGTTCTAACAGGTACACAAAACCCTTCACCGATGCCTCTGAATCCAAAGGAGAAAAGGGAAGAAAAGGAGATAAATGCACATACTGTCACAAAGGATTCCATTCAGAATCTGCATGCATGAAAAAGAAAATAGATATGATATCTCAAATACTTCAGAAAAACAACCTTTTATATCGCATCCCCAAGGGTGCAAAGAAGGAGAAGCCAGAAGATCCGAATTCCAAGAAAGGCAATTCTAGCCATGCCTTGATTTCCATCAACTCCTCTCCCAATGCTTGGATCGTAGATTCAGGAGCATGACATCACATGGCTACCTTAGAAGCAATATATTCTTCTTTGGATTCATGCAAAGGTCCTCCCATTCTAATGGGGGACAACTCTTCTATCGAAGTCATTGACAAAGGAAGGATTCAACGCACCAACGAAAGTTTCGAGAATGTGTTGCATGTTCCCAAGCTTTCTATCAACCTTCTCTCCGTGTATCAGATGAAAAATTTCGGCACGGGAAAGATAGTCGTATTCACACCAAATTCCGTGGACATATACGACATGAAAACCAACTCCAGGGTTTCAACCGGTGAGGTAAATCATCAGTTTAGATTGTATACATTTTCTGAATTCATTGAACATGATTCTGCTTTACTGCTTACTCATGTTGATAAAATTAGTAGGATATGGAATGAAAGGTTTGGACATTTGAATTTCAGATACATGAAACAACTTAGCAAGCACATATTAGTTGATGGTATACCGGGCATCCATTTCTCCAAGGGAGTATGTGGGGGATGTGTTCTCGGGAAACACCCTCAAGAGAAATTTGACAAAGGAAAGTCTCAATGAGCTTCCACACCTTTAGATCTGATCCATAGTGACCTTATGGGTCCTTTTCCGCATCCATCCATCAACAAAGCGAGGTTTTTTCTCATTTTTGTTGATGATTTCTCACGTTTTACTTGGATCTACTTTCTCAAGAAAAAATATGAGGTCTCTCACCACCTCAAAGATTTCAAAGCCTTGGTTGAGACACAATCCAGAAAGAAGATCAAAGTCCTCTGAACTGATAACGGGGGAGAGTATGTGAATCATGAGATAAAAAATCTTTTCCATGAGGCAGGGATTCAGTTTCAACATACAGTTCCCTACACTCCGCAACAAAATGGAGTTGCTGAGCAAAAAAGCGGATCTCTAAAGGAGATGGCATCTTGCATGTGGCATGCAAAGTCACTACCATAGAGACTATGGGTCGAAGAACTTAATTGTGCAACATACATCCAAAACAGATCTCCCCATAGATCTGTCAAGGATAAGACCCCCTACGAGGCTTTGAGTGGCCTCAAACTAGAAGTGACCCACTTTCCTATTTTTGGTTCACGTGCATGGGCCAGGATTCTCTCTGAAAAGAGGAAGACACTTGATCCACAAATCACTGAGTGCATTTTTTTTGGATACCCTGATGGTGTGAAGGGATATCGACTTATTGATCTTTCCTTAGACCAACTCATCATTGAGCATAGTGTCCAATTTTAGGAAAGTGTCTTGCATGTACCTCAACAACTGCATGCAGACACCATCACTCTTCCACCTTTCCGAGATGATGAGCATGCACATGCCGACTCTTCTTCAGGTGAGAGTTCTGATTCAGAGGACTCAGAGGATCCAGATTCAGATTTAGAGTCAGTATAGTTAGATTCAGAGTTAGACCATCTAGATGCAGTTGCAGAGCCAGAGAAGAGGCCCAAGTGGGCACATACTACTCTTCAGGATGCAGAGGATTTCGTAGGTGATCCAGCCGATACTAGGAGGACTCGATCTGATTTCGAGGAGCCTCTTATTGCACTCACTGCCACTGAACCATTTCCTTCTAGGCATCTTTTCTTGGTTCAATCTTCATATCCATAGTCTTATGGTGAGGCTGTTGGAAATCCCTTTTGGGAATCTGCCATGCAGGAGGAGTACAAATCCCTCCTCGAGAACCAGACTTGGGATCTGGTTCCCCTTCCTTATGGGAGGAAACTTTTCATATGCAGATGGGTCTACAGAACCAAGAGCGCAACAGATGGACAGATCAACAAATACAAAGCCAGGCTTGTCGCCAAAGGATTTCAACAGGTTCATGGTATTGACTATGATGAGACCTTCACTCCAGTAGCGAAGATGGATTCCATTCTATTGGCCCTTCCCATTGCAACAACCAAGGGATGGGAAGTCCATCAGATGGACGTGAATACTGCATTTCTTCATGGTGATCTCTCTGAGGATATCTACATGGATCAGTCCCAGGGATTTATGCAGTACTCATCTTTGGTTTGTCGACTGAAGAAGTCACTTTATGTCCTCAAGCGGTCTCCAAGGGCCTGGTATGCCAAGATGGACTCCTACCTGTTGTCAAAAAAAATTGTATGTTGCAAATCAGACCCAAATGTATACATTCTCAGGACGACTAATTCACTTCTACTTTTAGTTATGTATGTTGATGATTTTCTGATCACCGATTGCTCGACTTCAGTGATTGTTGCAGTCAAGAGAATTATTCATGATAGGTTTTTGATGACGGACATGGGTCCACTACACTTATTCCTTGGACTTGAGATTAGTCAAGATGCATTAGGCATCAAACTGTGTCAAGCCAAGTATGCATGAGATCTCCTTAAGAGATTTCACATGAAAAACTGCAAGTCTTCTCTGACTCATTTCCTATCAGGATTCAAACTTGAGGATGGCAGGGAGACTCCATAGGTTGACAACACACTGTACAAACAACTAGTGGGGAGCTTGTTGTATCTCACACACTCCAGACTAGACCTCTCATATGCAATTGGCGCAGTTTCCAGGTTCATGCAGGAGCCGCATGAGCTACAATGGAAAGCTACAAAGCGTATCCTTCGATACGTATAGGGCACCATCACCTTTGAGATTCATTATGTAGCAGAATATACATTATATCTCATTGGGTTTACTGATTTCGACTGGGCTAGCGATAGCATTGATCACAAGTACACATCTAGTTACTCACTCAGTCTTGGTTCCAGTCCTATCTGTTGGTTAAGCAAGAAGAATGCTTCCATTTCTCTATCTTCAGTCGAGGAAGAGTACAGAGGGGTAGTTAACATAACCATTCAAGCTATGTGGCTACAACATTTTCTCACTGAGTTGGGAATTCAGTTTCATTGACCGATCGTCATCTGGTGTGACAACCAGAGCACTTTGAAGTTCTGTAGAGATCCAGTTCAGAGGCAGCAGACGAAGCACATAGAGATCCACATGCACTACATTCAGGACTTAGTACACAAGGGGATCATCGACTTATAGTTCTTTCCTTCAAAAAAACAGACGACATACATTTTCACGAAGACCTTCACCGAGAAGAAATTCCATTCTCTGTGAGGTCGTCTAGGAGTGAAGGACACAATTGCCTAACAACTGTAGCTATTATTTTTACATACATTGTACCTTGAGGGGGGGTTTTCCCATGAGTTTTTCCCTCTTTCCTCACTTTATTTTTAGTGTATCTTTTGTACTTGGGTACCTAACATGGCCTTGTTGCCGGGACCCAATATTTATTTTCACCATAGTGATGTTCATGGGGGGTGTTGGAGTTACTTCACACACACCTAGGATTTATTTTTCCTAAGGTTTTTATTTTTTTATTAGTCATAATTAGTCATTATCCAGTCTCTTATATTTTAGGAGAGAATATTCCACCTAGAGAATATTCTCTTTCAGTTCACACTTCAGTTTGACTAGTTGAGTTGAGTTTAGATGTTGCATTGGGATCATCACCATGCAACATTGGGATCATCACCATGCTAATTTGACCTTTCCTTGGTATCATCACCAGAGTGGCACATTAGCCTTGATTCCCTCAGTTAAATCCTCACTACTCTCTGTTCAATCAGTTAACTGAAGACTAGTTTACTAGTTAACTCAACTAGATGGCAGTTCACTCCCGTAACTGCCTGAGAGACTAGAATAGGTGGAAGTTCACTCCCGTAACTGCTGGTGTGTGTCAGATCACTCTAGATCACCACTATGGCGACTTGGTTCACCTCAAGTCGAACTCATTGAGTTATACAGAGTATATCATGTGTAAATTATTGATTATTCACAACGGTTAATGAGAATTCTTTCTATTCTTTATCTCCTTGTTCTTCTTTCTCCTATTCTCTCTGCAAATGTGTGTATCATTTTTTATCTATATCTCTTATGTGCAGGTTCAACACATTTACATGTAGATCTCCTATTTTTTGTGAAGTTGATATGAAGGCTCTGTGCATGTAAGAATATTGAAGAAAGCTAATAAAGAAGACGAAGAGTTGGTGGACTTAGCCCTATGGTGGGGGTGAACCACATACATTGTGTGTTGTGAATGCTTTGTTCGATGTATTGATGTATTTACTTTCTTTGATATAGATGACTGATAGTTAGATTTGTTGTTTCTTTGTGCTTAATAATGAGAGTAAACGCTGGATCTAACCTGTGTGAATGCGCTTAGTGCTTGACTCTGCTAGATCTGACCTATTTTTTCATGTTAAGTGCTGCTAGATGCTAGATTTGGTTGAATATTGTGATGCTTTGTAATTAGGGCATTTACCTGTGAAGTAGATATTGGTTAAACATTTATGAACTATATTGCTAAGTGTTTTGTCAAGGTGTTACAATCACAGATCTGTGTCCCAGCTAAGGTTGTAGACATTGGAGTCCTGCAACCACCCCCGTCTCTACCTCAGGTGAGACTTCATCTGCTTTGCAGGTGTTGTCGAAAGGGATGGTAGTTAGGGTTTTGTTGGTGCGATGTTGTAGTGTTGAACCTTGGGTCTGCCCCTATGGAAACAAAACCTGAAGGACCCCTTGGTAAGGACTACGCTTTTGGTACCACAACAATAGCAGGGAAAAAACAAGTAATGTGATCTCCTTCACAAATCCTACAAAGGAACTTGGGATTACAAATTACACGTCTAGGCTTCTCAATCGTATGAATTCCCCCAGCATGACTTGTAGTGGCTAGTGAAAAACCTTCAACATGACTAGCTGAGGTTGATGATGAGTCCCCAACATGACTAGCAGGGGTTGGTGACGTATGTGCAGTGTGACTAGCAATGAGTCATTGGATTTGTGTCCCCAACATGACTTGCAGTGGCTAGTTGCAGGTCATCAACATGACTTGCAGAGGTTGTCGGCCAATCTCTAACATGACTAGCATAGGTTGGTGATATAATGCCAGTATGACACACAGTGACTGGACTTGTGATGGCGGTTGGTTGCGTCATTTGAGACCAAGGTTCCGTGAAAGACTGGTTTTGAGAAATTTCAGGCCAAGAAGGGTTCTGGTATACACCATGGCCCTGTTCGACAGGATTGTATCCTCCTCCATACTGATTCATATAGGGGTGTAAGGGCACCGACACTAAGGAAGCCACTTGAGAAGAGAAAGAAACATGACAAGGGTTACTCATGTGAGGATATATGTTTCCTCCAGACGAAGGAACTCCGTGAAGGGATTTTCCCATACTATAAGAATTACTCCCTCTGGATGGAACACTAGAGGACAAACGAAGGTCTGCCATGGGAAAAGCATTTGTAGGAACTGACATAATGGAAGAAGGATAGTGGATGGTGTGTAATAAGTATAATGATCACCCATTTGAGCACTTTCTCATGGAAAAGTGGATTCGTAGGAAGGGATATTCCAACCTCCTACCGTAAGATTTTTTTGAGGGATGTGACTCCTACCAAACGAAAAGGGAGAATAAGGAGGTAGCATGCCCCCATACCCAAAAATAGGATTTAAATAAGGACCATTACTTGAGGTAGTGGTAAATGAGGGAGCCAAAGGAATTCCACTATCCATGATAATGAAAACTCAAGGCGCAATATCAAGTCCTAAGGTCAACTAATAATCAAAGAGCACACTAAAAATTAAACAAAAGTCCAATATGAACACAAACGAGATAAAGTGGATGAAAGGGGCCTCCCTCCCTAAAGTAGGTATGCCTCACCCAAGAGGGTCCCAAGAGTTCGTGATAAATATTGGAGGTATCAGAATCAGTTATAAGGGCCCTCATGGGCTTAACAACCAGTCGATTAGATCCCCCTAGAGAGGTGATCCTCCATAAAATTTGTGTGCTGTCCAACCCTTATCTGACCTAGGGTACCTATAGAATAACCCCTGCAAGTAACCTATGTGGTACCTAAGTCAAGCAAGTAATAAACCATGATATAACCGATGCACAAGAGAACAATTGTATGTCAGGTCCATCGTATGGGCAGGGTAACAAATCCTGAAACCTCGAAAGAACCGCCTCTCACAGAGGTAAAGGTACTAGCAAGATCTCTAGAAATATATCTGATGCCAAGAAAATATTTGGGGGATATCCCTTCAAGAAACCTCACGCGACCTCGTTCTTAACTCCGGTGTAAGCGGGGCCTCCTAATATTACTGATTATACAATGGATTTATCCACTCCCTTAGTTAGACACATATGTTGATTTAATAGCCTTGGATAAGTTTACTCACAAAATCCTATTCCAAGGCTCTAAATCCTAAGCTAGTTTGTGCACCCTAGAAAAATAAAATTGTTACTAATCAATTTTAAATTATAGAGTTACTTTTAGTGTCCTTTGTTACTAAAAAAGGTGCGGCCGTGAAACTAGTGATGTTATGACTCGAAAAGTAAAATAAATGAATATGAATACAATGCAAATTCCTAACTTCAATTCCCAATAAATGATATTCTTTTCAAAATGAAATTCTCAATTTAGTTATGCAATTCCAAAATAAAATGCAATCATTCTTTACATGTACTAAGATCAACGATAAGGACCCAAAAGATCAAAATGCAAACAATGTAAAATGGCTAATATTTTTGTATTTTCAATATAAAAGAATGAAAATGCAAGGACCGAACAACAACTTGATATAAAAAATATATTGTATGTAAACATAGACAAACCAAGTAGGATATCAAGGAGAAAACACCCAACCCAAGATACAAGGACAATCAAATGAAAAGGATGATGAGAAAGGCACCACCCAAAAATTCAACCAAAGAAAGGTTTCTTGTCGTTCCACAGACACTTAACAATCATAACAAAGACCCAAGAAGACTCAACAATCATCAAAACCTACCCAACAATCATCAAATCCAACAACCAAGCAACAAAGAGTGATGTACACGACTGTTCAAGTTAAAAACACGTATATACGCCTCTTGCAGAAGGACATAATGCGTATGTACACAACTGTCAGGAAAAAACCCACGTATATGTGTCAAAATACAACCAGGCTAAGGAGAAGGCTAAGAAAATCAGACTGAGAATGAGCATAGATTGTCAAGCAGTCATACGACAAGAAACTCAATATAAATGAGAGAAATATAAGGAGAAAAACACTCCAAACCCAGAAAAATAAGATTTTATCCCCAATATGGTTGCCAATTTTGTTATGAGGAAAATCTCTCTATGGCTAGGGGTAAACCACAATAGACAGAAATGACTGCATAAATCAACTCTAATCTCAGGTATACTATATAAACAAATATGCTAGCAAGACAAGATAAAATGCCTACCTCATCCAGACGTTCGATGAAGTCCACCGTTGAGCACTCGACTCAAAGCAATATACTTGCAACTTGTCCTCAACAACCAAGAAACACAAGCATATGGTGATAATATATAATGTTAGCACATTCAATAGCATAATCCATCAACATTCATAATAAATACTCCCATGGAATAAAAATTCATATATTTGCAAGATATTAATTGCACGAGAAAAGAGTATTTCTAGTAAAATATAATCAACAGAAGTGAATGAATTACAAACTTTCGTGCCGACACGATTCAGAACCAAGAAACTAACTCCCTTCCAGATGGGCCTCCACCACTTCAATCCTCCACCAAAGATAAGCTCATATAAGAGAGACAATGAGGTTCTCAATCACGTAGGGAAGATATTGGGGGCTGAACAATGTGTTCAAACTTAAAAGGATAAAGGGATGCAGACTCAATATGAAGTGTTTCTCCAGAGTAACTTTGCTCTCAAAGTTGAATTCTTCTCTCTTTTTCCATAGCTCGAATTTGGCCCATTTGTAGCCTTCAAGTGGAACTGAAGGGTCGAGTTGGAACATTTCCAGTATATGGAAGGTCAAGGATCATGGCTCTCATGATGTGACATGGAAACTGCAAGATACCAGATATATAAAATATGCAGAATA
>ML776728.1:868251-919095 GCA_009831015.1 Picea engelmannii
CGCTCTGTTACAATAATATCCAAGCTAGGGTTCTCATACCCTCGACTCCTATTTATACTAAAAAGAAGCATCTAGAGGAAGATCCTTCTAGAAGCACAAGCTTCTATTAGGTCTTCTTACATCTGCCTTATTCTATTTTATTGAAAGGTCTTATTAATATTGACCTTTATTACATCTGAATACATTGATCTACCTATGTGCGGGTTAGGACCTTAACAGAAACCTAACACCATTTTTTAATTTTGGGCACAAATACTGATGTACACAAGCTATAGTGGTGCAACCTGCGTACACGCATGCTGTACTATAGTTAGGGCATGTATATGTGGAAACATAATGTTTTTAGCTCTGGGATTTTCAAAAAGGGACTTCAAGTTTGCATAGGGAAATGGAAAAAGGCCTTCCGTGCAAGTTTGCATAGGGTGAGGCAAATCTTTCTATAACAGTCAGATTGACACAACCTACATCTTCCAAATAATATTCTAAATTGTCAATGTATATGCTAAAAATGGCAGGGGACATGGGACAACTTTGTTGGACTCCTACATTGCAGTTTATTTCTTCTGAGCAGTCCTCATTGTTCCTAAACTTGGTAATGAAATTCTCATACAACCTTACTACTGCAGCTCTCAACTTGATTTTTTTTTATCTATTCTAACCTATTCCAAAGGTTAGTCTTGGGCACCATGTCAAAATATTTTCTAAAGTCAATGAAACAACAAAGGAGATTGGATTTATTATTTCAAAACTCCTCCACAATGATCCTAAGAATAACAAGGTGGTCCATAGTTGAATGATATCCTCTACATACAACTTGGCCTTTAGATCTTTTTTTGTAGATTTATAGCCAGATGGTGATCTTCTTTTCCAAAATAATTTAATACAACTTGGTTAAAATAGGGATAATCATAATGGTCTTATAATTAGAGGGATTTTGTTTATCCCCACATTTAAATATAGGTACAATGATGCTTTGAGTCTAGGGTTTAGGGAATCCCTACTTGACTGCTAAATTGAATAGCTTGTATATGTGAGGGATAATGATAGGCCCTCCAATTTTTAATATTTCATCTTAGTAGCCTTCGATTTCCTTAGCTTTCCCTTTTGTGAGTCGTTTAACTTCAAACTTAATGTATTCTATAGAAAAAATTCATCCTCTATAGAAATGTTTGGAATGTTGTCCATGACATTAGGGGATTTGTAAACATGTTTAGGTATGAATTCCATTCCTTCGGGGGAATGATATTATTTTCGTCAGTTTTATAAGTTATAATTTTTCTCTAGAATTTCTTAGGATCTAGCTTAGATAGGTGCAAAATCCTCTCTTGCTTTCTATTTATGTAGTTCCCTTTCTTCTTCTTTTAATAAGGGAATTGTCTCTATTTATCTTATCATAATTTAAGTACTCATTAGAAGCATCCCCAATGTAGTTTCTAGCAATTTTACACTCATTATCATATCAAGTGATGGCCATTCTATTTGTATTAATATTTTATCTCTGTTATGTTTCTACACTTATTCTTTTTATTATAGTTTTTTATCTTGTTTTTTGGTCCATTGTTACTATCAAATGTAATGATAATACTAATATTAATATCGATTTTGATATTAATATTAATATTAATATTGATATTAATATTAATATTAATTACTAATATTAATAGTTAATATTAACATTAATAATCATTAATGTTAATACTGTGTTGTGTATTTTAACTATTAACATTATTTTTTGTTTTATTTATTTTATTGTTTATTTGATGTTAATTGTATTTTTGTGTGATTATTTTTATTGTTCTTAGTATAATTTTGGCCAATGTCTTGAGTCTCTTTAGCTCATCTCCACTCTTCAATATTGATATAGATTGTATCTCCTCTCCTCTAATTTACTTGTTTTCCTGCTGATGGATCCATATCTAGATTCGAAACATTGACATAAAAATGTACATTATCGCTTTTCTAGAAATAAATATTGCATACATAAACAACAACTAAAATGAAATATCTAAATTTGTATTTAAATAACAAAAAATTAGAAAAACAAATATTTCTATTTACTAATTATGCATGTTAACTTAGACAAAATCATACCCATCTAACCCTAACACCAATGGAACAAATAGAATTTACATATAGAAAAGACATAAAAGAGGATGAAACAAACCATTACTTGACTAACTAGTTAGAAATGGAAGCTTCTTAGGTATCCCTTACCACCAACCATTCTTGAAAATGATTTTTTAGCCATAAACCTATAAATAAAACCACACAATATATGCAAATCCATTGTTAAACATTATAAATTTGTATGTTATAACCAATATCAAGCCAACTGCCTCAACCAAAAGCATGCAAACCATCCAACTCTAATAGCTAAGAGAGGATAAACAATATGAATAATAACTTAAAAAATAAAACAAAAATGTTACACTTAGTTACTTTTGTTCAAGAAATCTTGAAAATCCTTCTGTTTATAGATGAGGGGGCGAGTTAGAGTAACCATCCTCAAGGGTAAAATGAATCTTGGAGTTACAAATTACTTCACCCTTTATTTGTAAATCAATTGGATATTCCAATGGTCATCTCACAAAAACATATCTACAATTATAATGACTATAGTGGGACTATGCTTGATTGTGTTACTATTTGTTTTTTTATTTTTAGTGCGTTAATAGAAAATAAATGCATAAAATAAATGATTTAACCATTATGACATGAGATCAAAACTATAATAGCAAATAAACACACTGGAACATAAAATTTACCCTAAAAACCTGATGTGAGAAATCCAACAAGAAATGAAGGATTGTGTCTTTTGTCTCTTATATTATGGATATTACATTTCATAATACAAAGTAGTCAAAGATTATTGCAAAGATATGAGGTAATATAGTATTCTATAATCCTCTACATATTTCTTCTTTGGATCTACTATGTTAGCATATCCTCCACATTATTACCGACAAACAATTTTCCCTCCTACTAGTTTTTCTTAATGGCTAGAATTAGGGACAAGTTTAGAATTTTAGAACCATCTTGGAATATTCAGGATTCTTATAGAATATATAGTGTATTTCCACATATTAATAAATGCACATGGGTGAATCATGATGAGTTGACATGGCTTCCATTTGGACTTGTAACACCCCGGGTTTTGAGCCCCGTGTTAAATAATGTATTTTGTTAATCTATGAAAGGCCAGAGTGCCCAAACAATTAAAAGAGGCCAGTGTGCCTAGGAAATGTAATATTTTGATAATTATTAATAATAAATACTGATCATTGGCTGCTAGATGGAAAAGGACACGAGTTATAGGGGGATATGATTCCACAAGAGAGGGGGCTTGAGGGGCTAAGTATTTATTTTATATTTTATCTACACATAATTTTTTAATGGAGAGGAGTCGTTACATGAGCTTCTTGGGGAAGGCCATGTGGTTCTTTATTTGCAAGTAAATATATAAACCCATCTTGTGGGTTGTTTGGGGTTGCTTATTCTTCCCTCATTCACTCACTCACTCATCTCTCATTGTTCACACCTTTCATTCTTTTCTCTCGCTCCACTCATTCTTTCACCCACTCATCTTTCCTCATTCATTTTTTGGCTTGGGAAAGGAAAACGAATTGTTGGAGAGGATCCATGGTTTGTTGGCTATAAATACTGCTGGTGTATTCCATGCATGAATTAAGGCATGCATGTCTAAGATGATTTGGCTCATGTTCATTTTTTCTCACAATTGCAAATCCTAAGAGTCCCAACATGGAGATTTTTGGCCAGATGCAGTGGATCCCTGGAAGGAGATGGACAACATAAGGGACTGTGTGGCAGATAAGGGGGCCATTCTCTTGGGTTGTGCAGAATGGGTAGAAAAGAGCTGGTGTACTTTGGATTGTTGTGGGTGCTGAAAATGTTGTGAGAGATTGAGTGCTGACTGGTTTGGGAAGCTGAGTGACACTTTGGAACCGTCCTTATGGATTCATAGCCCTGGATTGAGGGTGACATTATTGTTGAGACTTGGAACGAAAGTGTGTATGGTTGGGTGGAACGTCCTTGATCTGCATCCAGTTGGTGATTCGTTTCATTAAAAATAAGTTCTCTCTGTTATGGTTTCATTTTCCTATACATTTATTTCTGTTGTGTATTTATTTATCTATGAAATTTGTATCTATTATATGCATGCTTGCTGGTTATGGCTTTGCATGACATATGTCTCATTTCTTTATGTTGTAGCATGAATCTTTAACTTTGCATGTGAATATTTCATGCATCTTTATTCATTAAAATTTGATCATAATTCGAAAGAAGTCCATAGGCGGGCTTGAAGTAGCGTAGCCAGACCTATGGGTGGATGGGTACGTTATAGATTGGTATCAGAGCTTTAGGTTGAAACACCAGACTAGTATGGGCCTGAATTGTTGGATAGGGTACTATGGTTAAGAGTGAATATGTCCTTGAAATCTTAAATCTTAGGAGAGATAACGCTTTAGAGATCCCACAGAAGCCAAAAAATCATGCAGACATAGATCCTTTATAAAGGATCGTAGAATCCTACGTTCCCTTTTGAAATCATGAGTGATCACCACCGTGGAATCAAGGAGTTTTGGATTGTTAGATCGGAAGGTAGGTGAACGGGGACTGTCAGATAAATATGAAACCAGAGGCAAGGAGAGATTAATTCACAACCATCAAATCGAACTTGTCGATCGTCAGTCGTTAATAGAAGCCAAGCATGATATGGAGAACTCCGAAACTTCGCTGCTTCGACAATTTTTGGGAGACAGGGAAGAAGCATGAAAAAGGTCGAAGTTGTGAAGTCTCTCCGGTCGTATGATATGATAGGAGGCTTGGGTGAAATCTAAGTGGTTAGTCAGGGTCATCTCGAATTGACCACTTTAAGAATTTTAACTCTAGGAGAATCGGACCCTTTAGAACTGCTATAACCTGGAGTCTCGGAGCGTCGAGTCTTGAAGTCCCATTGACCATTATATCAAGGGAATGACATTGAAAGTAATGTTGAATTTCAAATCTAGAAATGGTTGAAGGATAATGAAGTTTCGTAACTTCACCACTTTGGCAATTACTGGAGAATGGGCAAAGCCCCGAAGTACTGAAACCACAAAGTGTAAAGCCACCGTCGTGAAATCACATAGGTCGTTAGATATGGAGCAGAGAATGTGGATCGTCCAATAGATGGATGACACATCATAGGATACATGGTAGGGGTGCCATGTGGGGACACGTGTCACCCAAATTCAGTGCATTTTGGACCCCAACTTGTTCAGTTTTTAGTGACACATGGCATGCATGCCATGGGTACATGTCACCATAGGTGAAATTAGCATGCCATGTCATCTCTGAGAGTATGGCCTCTGGGGGTGTCCAACGTCTCTACCAATGAAAGTGTCGAAGACCGAAGTAGAAAATTCAATAAGACCATCGATCTAATATCCCTTCGATACCTTTCTCAACCGTTAGATCAAGTAGTGGAAGGATGGCGTAAGCACTTCGACAGATATCACTCTGGGGGAGTTGAACGACTCAAGCGTTGTAATATCTCGCAGTTCTGGAGTGATGAAGTCCCAAAATGAATAAGGATCATCCATCCTAATGCTTGATTAAGTCAGGGCTGTTAGATCAACTAGTGGAAGGATAGGGTAAGAGCTTTGGTGAGTATCACTCTGGGGGAGTTGAGAAACTTAGGAGTGGTAATGCTCCAGAGTCCCGGATCACCGAAGTCTCGAATTGATTAAGGCTGTCCATCTCAACATCCAATTAAGTCATGCACGTTGATCTCATTGAAGCCTGCAGATGGGGTGGGACCATCCAGTCAACAAGAGATTAAATATCAACCATATGATATGCTAGTAGAGTTATTGGAAGGGTTTCGTCGAAGTTTAACTCTAGGAGAAGTTGGATATTGAAAAGGGAGAATAGTCGAAGGCTAAATTCCTAAGGACTTGGTCCCAAAGTCAGTATCGTGATAAGGTAAAAGGATCTGGAAGTAACCAAGCCCTTGAAAATTGTGTTCGAGCAAGCTCCCATGTAGAATAATATAGAGGAAGGCACTAAGGAGTGAATAAGCCTGTGGTTTCGAGTAGTGGTCACATGGAAAGTGTTTTTTCGGGAAGCCATAACTTTCAACTCAAATATCGAATTGGGGAAAGATTACAATCATTGGGAGAGATGATTCAGAGTAGAATGACATGGAATTTTTAGAATGATAATATATTCTTCATGAATTGAGAAGAAAAAGGACATATAGCATTGTTTGAATTTTTTTTATGATATGCATAATTCTAACAAAATGGTTGCTTGCACATTTTGTAGAATTAGGGGGTGTAAACATATTATTTCAATATAAGAATGCATATTCAAGAAATGGAAGAAGTATAGGGAGGTTCCAAACATGATAAAGAGGCCAAAGATCAGAATATCAACGTTAGTAATGTAGGATTTCTTTGAACTCATGTTGGGAATCATGACCATGGAAGAGTATGAAAATAATTTTGTGGGGCTGCTAAAGTATGTGGGATTTATAAAAGATAAGAAGGTGAAAACACAAAGGTTTTTAAGTGGATTCCCATCCTTTTATAAAGATAAGATTCAATATGATGAACCCAGGACTTTGAATGAGACCATAAGGAAGGATACGTAACTGTATGAGAAAGGAAAGGGCAAAGAGTCTTTGCAAAAATATTGGAAGGATAAAAGAAGGAGAATCCTGATCAAAGAAAGAAAGGATTCAAACATCCTTTCAATAGGAATATCCCTAATAAAAATCATCAAGACCAATATGCTAAGTATGAATCCAAAAGAGAAGACTCCTTCGGAAAAAGGGGAAGACCACCAATCCAATGTTGGGGATGCAAAGAAGATCACATGTACAAGGATTGCCCTCACATAAAGGACATAGTGAAGACCATGCACGACATCTAAGAGGCTACAATAGTAGAAGACATGGGAATAATATATGCAACGTTAGATGATCGGCAAGCCGAATACCAATCCAATATGATCTAGGTGGAAGGTAATCAACATGTTGCTATTTTAATTTATTAAGGAGAAATTCATTGTTACATTGCTCCTAAAATAGTGGATATATTACAGTTGGAGAAAAGTAATATTGAAAAATCAAGTTTGGTTCAGCTAGCCACTGGAACCAAAAGGAGAATCCATTATATGGTCAAAGGTTGTTCCATAAGTCTTAATGGTGTGGATACTAATGTTGACCTAAATATTATACCATTGGGATATTATAATATTATAATTGGAATGTATTGGTTGGAAAAGCATCATGCTGTCCTAGATTGTCATAACAAGACATTTACATGTCTTGATGAAGAAGGAAAATATAACACTATGAAAGGAGTTCCAAGACCCATCTCTATAAGGGAGATTTCGGCCTTATAGCTGAAGAGATGTTTCAGAAAAGGATGTCAATTGTATGCAGCCTATGTGGAGGAGAAATAAAAGACAAAGGGGCCAAGCCTTGAATAATTTTCGGTACTACAAGAATTTGAAGATGTATTCCAAGAAATAGCAGGGTTTCTACCAAAGAGGGAGATAGATTTCTCTATTGATTTAGTATAAGGAGTTTCTTTGGTATCAAAAACACCTTAGATAATGAGTACACCCGAATTAAAAGAATTACAAATGCAGTTGGAAGAATTGTTGAAGAAAGGGTACATACGTCCAAGTGTTTCACCTTGGGGAGCACCAATACTCTTTGTCAAAAAGAAGGATGGAACTTTGAGGCTGTGTATTGAATTTCAACAGCTGAATAAATCCACTGTAAAGAACAAGTACCCTCTATCCAGAATTGATGACCTCTTTGATAAGATAAGAGGGGAAAATATATTCTCAAAGATAGACTTTAGATTGGGATACCATCAGGTAAGAATCAAGGAAGAAGACATCCTTTAGAACCATGTATGGGAAATATGAATTTGTAGTGGTGCCATTTGGACTGTCCAATGCACCAGTTGTCTTTATGTTCTTAATGAATGACATATTCATAAATTACTTGGATACATTTGTCATGGTATTCCTGGACGACATACTTGTCTATTATAACTCAGAGGAAGAGCATGAACATCACCTAAAATTGGTATTGCAAGTGCTGAGGGAACATCAATCGTATGCCAAGATTAGTAAGTGTTATTTTTACCAAGAACCGATCCATTACTTGGGAAATATTATTTCAAAACAAGGTATAGCAGTGGATCCAAAGAAGATTGAAGCCATTAGAGGATGGCCAACACCCAAGAATGTTTTAGAAGTTAGATCTTTTATGGGATTAGTTGGTTACCACAAAATATTTATGGTAGGGTTCTATAAGATTGCTTATCCCACCACTTCTTTGCAAAAGAAGGGGATTAAATTTGAATGGACATATGAGTGTGAAGATAAATTTAATTTGTTGAAATAATTACTTACTAGTGCACCTGTTTTAAATATTTCTGACCCAAATGAATTATTTGTGGTACGTACAGAGGCATGCAAGGAAGGATTTGGTGGAGTCCTCACTCAAAATGGAAATGTCATTGGTTATGAGTCCAGAAAGCTTAAAGATAATGAGAGGAACTATGCCACACATGACTTGGAACTTGCTACCATTGTTCATGCATTCAATATGTCGAGGAATTATATCACGGGGAAGAGATTTGAATTAAGAACAGACCACAGTGGTCTGAAATATATTTGTGAACAACCAACTTTGAATTCCAGGCAAACAATATGGCTAGAATTTTTAAGTGAATATGATTTTGACATCAAGCATATAAAAGGAAAAGAAAATAAAGTTGTTGATGCACTTAGTAGAAGAGTACATCTCATGCATGCTACAATTGTTAGTATGCATCAATTAGATTTAAAGAGCATAATTTTAGATGCTATTGTCACAGATCAACATTACCTACAGTTAAAGGAAAGATTACAACAAGAAAATGTACAACAACAAATTAAAGAATATGAGATGAAGAAATATGGGTTACTTATGCATAAAAATAGAATTTATGTTCCTAGTTCCGAAGAACTTAGGAATTTGGTATTAAAATAAATGCATAATGTTCCATATGTCGGACATCTCGATTACCAGAAAATGATTATAGCAGTAAGAAGCCAATTATTTTTTCCAGGAATAAAAAATGATGTTGTTGATTACATTTCTAGATGTATATGAATGCCAGAGAGTGAAGGCTAAGCATAGGCACCTAGCTGGTTTGCTACAACCATTACCAATTCCAGAGAAGAAGTGGGAAGCAATAACCATTGATTTTATAACTAAATTACCCAGGACAACAAAACAACATGATTCAATAATGGTAGTGGTTGATAAATTGACAAATGATACTCATTTTTTCCCTAGAAAAACGATTCATACAACAACTAATATTGCGGAAATTTACATGAGGGAGATTGCTAGGTTACATGGGATACCTAAGACAATTGTCTCAAACAAAGACACAAAGTTTACTTCAAATTTATGGAGGGGATGTTTTAAAGGATTTGGTACAAATATGAACTTTAACACAACATACCATGCACAATCATATGGGCAGACATAGAGAGTCAACCGAGTAATTGAAGACATGTTGAGAATGCATGTGATGGATAAGCCATCTAAGTGGGAGGATTACTTGCACTTGGTTGAGTTTTCCTATAATAATGGGTAACAAGATTCATTGAAAATGATCATATTTGAAGCGTTGTATGGTAGGAAATGAAATAATCTAGTGAGTTGGGACAACCCAACAGATAGAGTGGTACTTGGGCCAGAATTTCTCAAATATATGGAAAATCGGATGGTTAGAATTAAGCAGAATTTAAAGGCAACTCAATATAGAATTTTTTTTTATACAGATAAGAACAAGACAACTAGAGTATTTAAAGTGGGGGAGCATGCGCTTTAAAAAGTGAAGCCCAAGAAGAGCTCTTTGAAGTTGGGTAGTTTTACAAGGCTAGCGACCAGATTCTATGGTCCATTTGAGATTTTGGACAGAATAGGGCCAGTTGCATACATGATTTCATTGCATGATTCCATGAATGTGCATAATGTATTTCATCTCTCTTTGCTAAAAAAATATGTACATGATCCTAACCATGTTATTGATTGGCATCTGATTTAGGTAGAGACAGGGGAAGGCTTTCAGGTCCAACCAATGTGAATATTGGACAAAAAAGTCAAAATGTTCCAGAATCGAGTTATAGAGTTGGTAAAATTCCAGTGGACCTGCTACGGTCTTGAAGATGCTACTTGGGAGCATGAAGATTCCATGTAGGAAGACTACTTGCAAATTTTTGAATAAATTTTGAATTTTTTGTTTTCTATTTCATATTTGCACCAAGGACAATGCCAAAATAAGGGGGAGGGGATGTAACACCCTGGGTTTTGAGCCCCACGTTAAATAATGTATTTTTTTAATCTTTGAAAGTCTGGAGTGCCCAAACAATTAAAAGAGGCCAGTGTGCCTAGGAAATGTAATGTTTTGATCATTATTAATAATAAATACATCACTGTTTGCTAGACATACAAGGACAAGAGTTATAGGGGGATAAGATTCCACAAGAGAGGGGGATTGAGGGGATAAGTATTTATTTTATATTTTATCTACCCATAATTATTAATGGAAAGGAGTGGTTACGTGAGCTTCTTGGGGAAGGCCATGCGGTTCTTGATTTGAAAGTAAGATATAAACCCATCTTGTGGGTTGTTTGGGGCTGATTCTTCTTCACTCATTCGCTCACCCACTCATCGTTCATTGTTCACACCTTTCATTATGTTCTCTTGCTCCACTCATTCTTTCACCCACTCATATTTACTCATTCGTGTTTTTTCTTGGGAAAGGAAAACAAATTGTTGGAGATGAGACATGGTTTGTTTTCAATAAAGACTGTTGGTGTATTCCAACCATGAATTAAGGCCTGCATGTTTGAGATTCTTTGGCATGTGTTCAATTTTCCTCACAACTGTGAATCTTGAGAGTCCCAGTATGGAGATTCTTGACCAGATGCACTAGATCCCTGGAAGGAGATGGACAAACTGAGGGTCTGTGTGGAAGAGAAGAGAGTCCATTTTCTTGGTTTGTGCAGGCTGGGTAGAAGAGAGTTGGTGTAATTTGGATTGTTGTGGGTGATGAAAATCCTGTGAGAGCTTGAGTGATGATTGGTTTGAGAATCCAAGTGACACTCTGGAACCGTCTGCAACACCCTGGGTTTTGAGCCCCATATTAAATAATGTATTTGTTAATTGTTGAGAGGCCAAAGTACCCAAACAATTAAAAGAGGCCAGTGTGCCTACGAAATGTATTTTTTTGATCATTATTTATAATAAATATATCGTTGGCTACTAGATGGACAAGGACTTGAGTTATAGAGGGCTATGATTCTACAAGAAAGGGGGCTTGAGGGGCTAAGTGTTTATTTCATTTTTTGATTACCCATTTTGTTTAATGGGGGAAATCAGTTACGTGAGCTTCTCGGGGGAAGGCCATGAGGTTCTTGATTCTAAATAATTACATAAACCAATCCCTGGTCTGTTGGGGGGTTCATCTCTCTCTCACTCTCATTCTTGTTATTGTTCTTCTGTTGGTTTCCTCACTCACCCATTCATTCATTTCCCTCACTCATTCATATTTCCTCATGCGTGTCTTAGCTCAGGAAAGGAAGACGAACTATTGAAGTAAAACCATGGTATTATTGGCTGTAGAGATTGATCATGTAACACAACCATGATTTAAGGCCTGCATGTCTGAGATGCTTTAGCCTGTGTCCAAATTTTCTCACAGATGCGATTCCTGAGAGTCCCAGCATGGAGATTCTATACTAGCCACATTCGAGCTTTGGAAGGAGAAGGGAAATTTGAGGGACTGCGTGGCAAAGAAGGGAGAGGGTCCATTCTCTTGGGTGGTGCAGGTTGGGTAGAAGAGAGCTAGGTACTTGGATTTTTGTGGGTGTTGGGAATTCTATGAAAGATTGAGTGTTGACTTGTTTGGGAAGTCGAGTAACACTCTGGAACTTTCCTTGTGGATTCATAGCCCTAACTCGAGGGTGACATTGTTGTTAAGAGTTGGAACAAAAATGTCTACGGTTGGGTGGAATGTCCTTGGTCTGCAACCAGTCGATGGTTTCTTTTATTAAAGATAAGTTCTCTCTGTTATAGTATTATTTATCTATGTACGATTTATTCCGCTGTGTATTTATTTATCGTTGAATTCAATATTTAGAGTAGGAAATCTTGTTGGTTATTGTTGTGCATGTTGTATGCTTCATTTATTTTATGTTTAGAATCAATCTTGATGAATGGATGTGAAACTTTCATGCAACCTTGTTATTTAAAGTTAGGACAAGGGTCAAATTAGTCTAAAGAAGGGACGATAAGTTAACGTGCCTGGCCTGTGAGTGGCTGGGTATGCTACAGATTGGTATCAGAGCTACATGTTGAGAAACTAGGCTGAAATGGGCCAAATCGTTTAGAAAATATCTCATGGTTGAGATCGATTTAGGACCTTGAAGTCATGAAGATCAGGGGGAATGGAACTATAGAGATCATGCAGAAGCTATAGCATCATAGATCCTTAGTAAGGGATTGAAGGATCATGACCGTCCCTTTCGAATTCAGGAACGATCGCCACCATGGGATCAAGTTTAGATTTGGACCATTGGATCTATTCGGGAGAATATAGATCCATCGCACCTATCGAATCTGGAGAAGGTATGGGGTTGTTAAGTACCAGAGTCCTTCAGACTTCATTTCCTCGACAAATGTTAAGTCATTGATGAAAAGGAGGTAAAATCCCTAAAGATTCGAAGTGCCAGAGTGAATCTATGTCATATATCATTCGAAGGAGTACTTGACCATTGGATTTGTCCAAGGACAGATCTGGGTCATTGGATTAGGCAGAGATCAAGAGGCGAGGAACAATGGAGAAGGTCAGTTCCCAGCTATCAGATCTGCGAGTGGGTGAGTGTGAGCCATAGATCTCATGACAGTTCGGAGTTTCGATACTCCGAGAGAAGGGAGTCCTTAAGATTCCAGGAAGAAAATCTCCCGAAGTTCCAAACTCCAGAGCAAATCATGACCGTCCATTGTCTGGGGCGCATGTCTACATATTATCAAGTATTCGACATTCGAGATTTTTAGTCCTTATGCCACTTGGAGAATTTTTTTCTGAAGTCTCAAAGTCCATTGTCAATGCAAACCATTCACAGTTAGGGGACACATGTCCGCATATTAGTAATTGTTCAGAAGTTCGGTGTTTGAAGGAATTGTTGGATGGAGTTGAAAAATCCTCTGAAGCCCAAAGCCCCGAAGTGTCGGAGTCCCGAAACTCCAGAGAAGCACAATTAAGAAGTTCGTCAGTTTGGGATATTTGTAATGTTATGTGGTGAAGTCCCCCGAAGTCCGAAGTTGTGAAGCTCCAGAGAGACAAACCGAGAGTCCGCTAGTTTGACGTTCATGAGTTTTGAGGTGTATGGTAGAAGAAAATGTTGAAGCCCGAAGTAGCCAAAGTCACAGAGTGCCATAGTGACATGAAATGATGACGTCACTGAGGGTGACATTGACCCACCTCATGTGTGGCACGTGTCATCCTGTTCCATAATATTCACAAACCTTTTGTGCCAATTATGACTTGACGCATGTTACCTGTAGAATGGGCCACGTGTCATCTCCGTGATTTTTCCATGTATTACCCATGGTGTGTAGTTGATGATGCGACTCCGAAAGTTCAGATATTTGGTACCTGGGGATAAGGGAGTATGTTTTTGTGAGAACCTCTGAAGCACGAAGTTCGACATACTCAAAATATGAAGTGTGATGAAGGTGAAACCCCTGAAGCCCGAAGATGAGCCATGATGTCCCGAAGCTCCGGATAAGCGCCTCCTGCTAAGCGCTTGGTTATGGCCCTTGGTCCCATGAGACTTAGGTTGAAGTAAAAGGGGGCTAGTGGCCGAATTGTTGTTTTCAAAGACAAAAAAGCACTAAGGAAGGGATAATCCTGTGGTTTCAAGATGTGGTTACCTGGGGAAGGGGTTCGAAGGAAGTGCCTTTGCAGAATTGAATCCTATATCGACCTAAGGATAACATGGAAGTGATATATGATTCCAAATAATATATATATATATATATATATATATATATATATATATATATATATTCTTCATGAATTGAAAGGACCTATAACATTGTTTGGAAAATTTTGTTCGACATATGCTTAACTCTGAAAAAATTATCACTTGCATATTTTACATAATTAATGGATTTAAACATATCAACTTAGAATGCATATTTGAGAAATCGAAGAAGGTGAGGGAGCCTCCATCGATGATAAAGAGTTCGAAGGTCAGAATATCAGAGTTGGTAATGTAGAGACAGAATCCAACGGACATAAGGGTCGAGGGGAGAAAGAAACATTGATAGAAACTGTGAGAATCATGAAAATAGAAGTGTAGAGATACAAGTCAGACAATGAGAGGCTGATGAGAGAGAAAATTTAGATAAATGCCCGAGTGATGCAGAGCTTAAATCGGTTGTAGAGATAAACAAAGAATGGCTCAAAGCAAGAGGAATAAGATAGGTATCATGAAAGAAGAGATGATTTTGGAAGAGTTGGTTATTCCAGGAGTGCTAGAAGAGATCATAGACATCACTCACCTCCTTACTCAACAATAATGTGTTATGCATATGCAGATGCCATCAGTAGTCTAGAGGTGTCTCCTATTAGACACCAAAAAATAAGACATGATTTGGATAATTGGCAAGGAGAGATGAGGAAGGTTATGCTTCCATACTTTGATGATGAAAGAGAAAGGGAAGATGATGCTGAAGCATGGTTGCTTGGACTCAAGATATATTTCCAATTGCATAACTATTCATCAAACCTAGAAGCCATAATTTCCACCTACCATTTACATGGGAAAGATGCTATGTGGTGGGATCAACTAAAGCAAGTTGAACATATTAATGAGAATAAGATCACTTGGAAGTAGTTCAAAAATAATTTCCAGAAGCAGTGCCTTTCATAGCATTTCTATGACAAGAAAATGCAGGTTTTATTTGAACTCAGGCTGGGAAGAATGACTATGGAAAATATGAGAAGAATTTCTTGGGGTTGTTAAAGTATGTCAGGTTCATAAATGATGAGAAGGTGAAAGTACAAAGGTTTTTGAGTGGTATGCCAACCTTTTATAAATAAAAGATTCGATATGATGAGCCCAAGACCTTGACTGGGACCATTAGGAAGGCTAAGTACCTGTATGAGCAATGCCATGGTAGAGAATCCATGCAGAAGTCTTGGAAGGATAAGAAGAAGGTGAAGTATGATCAGAGGAGGAAGGGATTCAAACCTCCTTTCAATAGAAATGAGCCTAATAAAAATCATCAAGATTAGTATGCCAAGGATGAACCCAAGAAACAAGAATCCTTGGGAAAAATGGGAAGACTACCAATCCAATGTTGGGGATGCAAAGAAGACCACCCATGCAAGGATTTCCCACACAAAAAGGACATAGTGAAGACTGTGTACTTTTATCGCTCAGTTTGTATTCTAGGTCAGGTATTTGAAAGGTAAGGATCAAACTGGCATAACAGGAGCTTCCCCACCCACTGTCACCTCGATGGGGGGATCTTTCTATTTAGGGTGGCTAAACCCAAGGGAGACGTCCCTGGCAATCTGGGGTTTAGAAAGGAAAAGGTTTAAAGGATCAAGACAAGTTTTCCCTTTCATAGATTACCGCCAAGAAGATAGTCAAGATGAAGATAAACCACAGAATAGTCAGTTGTTTGCGAGACAAGGCAACAATAAAACTAATGCATGCAAATAGTGGTTAGCACTTCATAGATTAATGACTATCAACATTAAATATTCATGAGCATAAATAGCAGTAATTATTGACGAAGTCAATGATTGCAAAAAAAATGACTATGGCTTGTAATATTCCTTGTCAATAAGTACTGAAAATGATATAACATTCAATGTATATGATCAATCTTTGAATTAACATCATGTATCAAATATCATTAAATGCTCATTCAAGACAAGATTGCTACATCAAGCTTACTAAAGGTGTCGTCAACCTTATTCTAGGGTTAGTTCTATAGACAAAGAGCTCAACATTTTGCAAATAGGCTAATGAAAATTATCAACACATCAATGTCTATTATCAGATGACTAAGCCACAACGTTTTTAATCAACCAAAAGCTTAAACTAGGCATGATGTCATCATCAAATTAGGGTTAGTGAGACGTTAGGGTTAGTTAGGGTTTCAAATTTAGGAGTTTTGAAAGGTTTGTTTTGGCACAATGGACTCAACGTTGGAGAGATAGACTAGTGCCTTAGGGTATTATGGAGTCATAAGCAAAGGCTAGGTCTCAGGAGAATCTAAATCTAAGGACAAGAGAGTTAGGCTCTATAGTGCTGCAATGGTAGGGCCATAGAGTCAAAACCCTAAGGGGAGGAGGCTCATTCCGGTGTTGCTTAAGCAAGGCCTCATGCTCCTCCCTCTTTCCTTAAAAATCCTTGGCAAAACGGCTATCTTCAAAAACATAAATCTAGGGGTGAAAAGTGTTGCAAGAGCAAGGCCTTTCAAACCCTAAAAGTCAAAACCCTAGGTGTAAAATCAATTAGGCCTAGGACGTCTTCTTTCTTCAACTTATGCTCAAAAGCTAACTCAGAAAAAGGGGAATTAGTGTAGCAACGACTAGGCTATATTCTCCTTAATCAATGGCTAAAACAAGTTTTATACCATGGGGACATATAGCAAGGACCTACTTGTGTGCTTGCTACCTAGGGTTTCAATGATTAAGAAAAATAATAACAATGTTACAATAAATGCAAGAGATTTAACCTACAACCATTCATTTAAGAAGTTTTGCATGAGAAATACACTTACAAATCAATGAAGAGCTTATCAAGCCCTAGTTGTAAACCTTCCAATGATAGAAAACACCATAAAATGCCAAGTATGATCCTCCACAAGAGTAGCGCCTCACTTCCAAGAGCAAAATACCAAGACAAAAGACTAAAAATGATTCTCTCACAAGAGAGTGAGTTGTGTTATGTAAAAATGAGAGGCAACGTCCTCTATTTATATCATCCTAATGACCTTTAATTACAAAATAGGTCATTTAAAACAACCGACAAGGCTGAATAACAGTATTACATTATTTGTCACATTAAATGCTAAAAATGTCACAATATGAGCTCAAAAGGGAGACGTCAGGCCCCTCTGAGGGAGACGTTGGCCCTTTTTGGGCAAGATCAACATCCAAGAAGCAGAACGTTGGCCCTTCTAGGGCTTCTCCAAGCTACCACATGTGCCAAATGACCCCAGCACACTGCCACATGCTCCAGAAAAACGTCCAGCTACCTTAGGTGACGTCCTGTCCATCAAAAGCAATCGTCCCATCTGCAGTGGGTGATCCCCCCTAGGTCGGGCTCTACTATGGTGTCCTGGTGGAACGTCCTTCTGTCTTCTTCATGCAAATTCTCATCACAACGTTGTCCTACCTCTGCCATCCCAACAACCATCTGATGGGCTCTTCAGCCCCATGGAGGTCCGAACTAATCATATCCCCATGTGTATCGGTCCACTGGTACCTGTCCATCGGGTATGATCCTGCACATCAAAGACTACGCCCTCCATGGGCTCATTAGTCCTAGGGATCATAGCAATGTCAGTCATATTTCATCATTAAATTTATCAAATACATGCATGAAACCCCTAGCATATCATCTAAGAGCTCAAAGACATTACACAGATCTACTATACAAAGCTGAAGAAGACCAACATAATAACCTATTGGGCTAATACCCACAAGAAAAGGAAAGTTTCATCAAAAGATTATTCAAGCCATGTTTTATGAGGTGATATAGTCTAGGGATGTCCAGTCACAGTAAGACCAAGGGCAGGTGTTGTCTGTGGGTGCCTTTGTAGGAGGCGACCTGTACCTATCATGGATGCATTTCTTCCAAGCCCTTTATTGCCTTTATTTTATTTATTTATTGCTTTTCTTTCCTTTTTACTTCAAGGTCTGACCAGAGGACACTGCCTTGGTGTGGTGACCAGAGCTAACAGTGTTACCCACTAGTATCTTCACAGAAATGATAAGGCTGGCTCATGATGAGACCCCCTTTCCCTTGGCCATGCAACCAAAGGTCACTGCCCTGGCGTGGTGACCAGATATTGGCAATGTCATACTGCTGGATACCTATGAACATAATGGGACGACTCCTGATGAGACCTCCCATCCTCTTGGTTAGGTCTTGTTTTACTATTTTTCTTAGGATCCTTTTAGTTTTTTATTGAGAGGCTTTTTATTGCCTTCTCGGGGATCCCTGGGTGAAGCATCTATAGGTTTTATTTCCTATGGATTTTATCTTTTACCAGCTTGTTTTACCCCCTGGGCCTTTAGCCCCTTCTTCCCACAAGAAAAAGTGTAACCCTCAAAAGGTCATCCTAATGGCCGGACTAGGGGAATGGGATGGATGTGCGAGTGATAAGATGTAAAATAATAGAATGGTGGGAGCGGAACGATGGCTCTGCAAATCCCCTTTGGTGGCTAACCAAAACCCATGAATACAAGCTTGCTAAATCACCCCATCAATAACCCCGACAATGGTCAAGTGGATTAGTGTAAGATCCAAGCAGTCATCAGAAATGAAAGGAACCTAATGCATATATAAGAAGGTTATAATGATAAAAAATGACACATACCATGATACCTTGGACCAATTACCTCATGGAGCAAGAGTCCTCTCCGATGCAAGTCCAAGCCAATGGTGATGGAAGCTACTGCTACCGACAGGACAAGTCTGATGAAAAAGAGGAAGGATGGGCCCTCCAGGGCCATGCTCAGGTCAATCCTGCTCTCGGTACTCCATGTCTAGGACCTGTGGGCCTTGAGACATGATCTCCTAGTTATCCCTAGATATCGGGGATAACATGTACAACATCTAAGAGGCTACAACAGTCGAATACATGGGAATAATTTATGCACCCTTATATGATCAACAAACAAAATACCAATCAAACATTATCGAGGTGGAAGGTGAGATTATAAATCAACCTGTTTCTATTTTAATTGATTCAAGAGCAAGCCATTGCTACATTGATCCTAAAATAGTGGATAGATTACATTTGGAGAAAAGTAAGCTTGAGAACTCAAGTTTGGTTTAGCTAGCCATTGGAACCAAAAGGAGAATCCATGATATGGTCAGAGGTTGTTCCATAAGTCTTAATGGTGTGAATACTACTTCTAATATAAATATCATACGATTGGGGTCTTATGATATTCTAATTGGAATGGATTGGTTGGATAAGCATCATGTTGTCCTAGATTGTCATAGAAATAAATTTACATTCCTTGATGGAGATGGAAAACGAAGCACTATGAATTTTTTTAAGGGATATTTCAACCTTACAGTTGAAGAGATGTAAAATATCCTTTATAGAGATGGAAAATGGAGCACTGTGAAAACAAAGCAATGTAAATTTACATTCCTTGATGGACATAGAAAAAAAGTTTACTTCAAATTTTTGGAAGGGATTATTTAAATGATTTGGTACAAATATGAACTTTAGCACAAATTACCATCCACAATCATATGGGCATACAGAGAGAGTCAACCAAGTAATTGAAGACATGTTGAGAATGTATGTGATGGATAAGCCATCTAAGTGGGAGATTACTTGCACTTGGTTGAGTTATCCTATAATAATGGGTATCAAGATTCATTGAAAATGATCCCATTTGAAGCTTTGTATGGTAAGAAATGAAATACTCCAGTGAGCTGGGACAACCCAAAACATAGAGTGGTACTTAGGTCGGAGTTGCTCAAGGAAATGGAAGACCAGATGCTTAAGATTAAGCATAATTTAAAGGCAACTCGGGATAGACATAAATTTTATTCAGATAAGAATAGGACAACAAGATAATTTAAAGTGGGGGAGCATGTTCTTTTGAAAGTGAAGCCCAAGAAGAGTTGTTTGAAGTTGGGTAGTTATACAAAGCTGGCAGCCATATTTTGTGGTCCATTTGATATATTAGAGAAAATAGGGCCAATTGCATACATGCTTGCATTGCCTACTTCCATGAATGTGCATAATGTATTTCATGTCTCTTTTCCAAAGAAATATGTACATGATCCTTACCATGTTATTGATTGGCATCTGATTCAGGTAGAGATAGAGGGATAATTTTAGGTCCAACTAGTGCGAATATTGTACAGAAATGTCAAAATGCTATGGAATCGAGCTATAGAGCTGGTAAAAGTTCAGTGGGCCTGTTAGGGTCCTGAAGATGCTACCTGGGAGCATGAAGATGCCATACATGCAGAGTACCCACATCTTTTTGAATAAATTTTAGAATTTTGATTCTTGTTTTGTATATGCACTGAGGACAATGCCAAAATAAGGGGGAGGGGATATAACTCCCCGAGTTTTTATCCCCATTTTAAATAATGTTTTTTTTTTAAATTTCTGATAGGCTAGAGTGCCCAAACAATTAAAATAGGCCAATGTGCCCAATAAATGTAATGTTTTGATCATTATTAATAATAGATACATCGCTGGCTACTAGACGGACATGGAGTAGAGTTATAAGGGGCTATGACTCCAAAAGAGAGGGGGCTTGAGGGGCAAAGTGTTTATTTCATTTTTTAATTACCCATTTTGTTTAATGGGGGAAATCAGTTATGTGAGATTCTTGGGGGAAGGCCATGAGGTTCTTGATTCCCAAGAATTACATAAACTCGTCCCTAGTCTGTTGGGGGGTTTGTTCTCTCTCTGTCTCACTCACATTCTCATTCTCGTTCTTCTACTGGTTGCCTCACTCACCCATTCATTCATTTCCCTCACTCATTCATCTTTCCTCATGCATGGCTTGGCTCAGGAAATGAAGACGAACTGCTGAAGTGAAACCATGGTATTATTGGCTATAGAGATTGCTCACATAATCTAGCCATGATTTGAGGCTTGTGTCTCTGAGATTCTTTGACATGTGTCCAACTTTTCTCATATATGCGAGTCCTAATATTTCCAACACGGATATTATGGATCAGTTGCACTCGACCCCTGGAAGGAGAAGGAAAACCTGAGGGACTGCGTGGCAGAGAAGGGAGAGGGTCCATTCTCTTGGGTGGTGCAGGATGGGTAGAAGAGAGTTGGGTACTTGGATTGTTGTGGGTGATGGGAATCCTGTGAGAGATTGAGTACTGACTGGTTTGGGAAGCCGAGTAACACTCTGGAACCGTCCTTGTGGATTCATAGCCCTAGCTTGGGGGTGACATTGGTGTTGAGACTTGGAACAACAATGTCTATGGTTGGGTGGAACGTCCTTGGTCTGCAACCAATCAATGGTTTCTTTTATTAAATATAAGTGCTCTCTATTATAGTATTATTTATCCATGTATGATTTATTTCGCTGTGTATTTATTTATCGCTGAATTCAATATTTAGAGTAGGCATGCTTGCTGGTTATTGTTGTGCATGTCGTATGCTTCACTTATTTTATGTTTAACATCAATCTTGATCAATGCATGTGAAAATTTCATGCATCCTTTTTATTTAAAGTTAGGACATGGATCGATTTAGTCTACAGAAGGGACTTGAAGTTAGCATGCCTGGATTGTGAGTGGTTGGGTACGCTACAACATCCTTATCGATTCATAGCCCTGGGTTGGGGGTGACATTGTTGTTGAGACTTGGAACAACAATGTCTACAATTGGGTGGAACGTCGTTGGTATGCAACCAATTGGTGATTCATTTCATTAAAGATAAGTTCTATTTGTTATGGTTTCATTTACTTGTATATTTATTTCCGCTGTGTATTTATTCATCTATGAAATTCGTATCTATAATATGCATGCTTGTTGGTTATGACTGTGCATGAACTATGTCTCATTTATTTATGTTGTAGCATGAATCTTTAACTCTGCATGTGAATATTTATGTGTCTTTATTCATTAAAATTTGATCATAATTCGAAAGAAGTCTAGAGGTGGGCTTGAAGTAGCGTAGCCCAACTTGTGGGTGGCTGGGTATGTTACATGACTAGTGGGAATACTTGGATAATTATCTCACTAGGGAAATAACCTTCTTGCATAGACTTAGTTTGATAAAGATAAACCACCATTGAAAATATATTCAATTATATAATGTATTACATACATTTAAGACATATTTTCTTGAGTTTAGAAACCTTAAAATTCTACTTTCTCGACTATGAACAACATGGATAGTTTTAAGGATGAAAATTTATCTTAAAATGTAGAAACCTCGAAGAATCTTAATAGTCCTTAATATGTAAACTGTAAAATGTTTCACGATATTTTTGTAAAAATATTCAAATTTCTAAGGATTTTATATAGTTTCTATAAAGTCTTTGCTATTTTTAGGTAAAATAATTTTATTCTATAGAATTTGGGCGAATCGCTTTTAGAAAAAATGTAATTTGTTGTTTTTAGGTTCCTGTCGTGTGTTTTTTTCAGAATTGTTTTCCGAATTGTCGACAATGAAATTCATTTGTATCGACATTTCAAATCCTTTACCTGGATTCATGTCTAGGACAAATTAGTCCATGATAAGGGTAGTATACTGGAGTTATAAATATGAAAGATGCAAAGATAAATAGGTGTAGTCGGCTTTAAACCTTAAGAGAAACCTAAAAACTAAAACTTAAGGTCGGTTTAAATTTCTGGCTAAAACCCTAAGATAGCACGAGCCTACGTTTTATAAGATCCATAATATAATTATAATATACATTAATGAGTTTCTTAGATTATTTGACTAAATAAAGGTTATGTAATAATGATAAATATTTATAATTATTTTACTATAGGCTTGTTGTTGATTAAATAGAGGTTAGGTATAATTATTAAATATATTTTAGGTATAATTACTAAGTAGAGGTTAGGTATAACTATGAATTATTAAAAGGTTAAACTAACTGTGAAGATCTAGAAAAATAAATTGTCTATAAGAATTTATAAATAAATTCCTAAAGAAAAAGAGAGGGATAGGACATCAAACCTGGTTTTCTGGGTTCTCTTGTTGTTTTAGCAAAGGACGCCAACTTATGCTTACCTCTAGGCCACCATATCTATTCATGTTGTTTGGATGCTTAATTATCTATAGGGCCTCTCTAATTATTCATCTAAAAAAGTGGTCCTTTTTAGCGAGGATTTCAGTGTTCTCAAGGTATATATGGTGCTTGGTTTTGAGAGAGTTTTTTGCGAAAGATGAGCTTCGAGTCTGCGCTCTCTTGATGTCTGCTTCATTTTATTTGATTCTTACCTAGAATGATCTTCTTGTTTCTCGAATGTAGCACCTACCACAAGAACATGAGATCTTATAGATTCCTTTCCCTTGATGTTTGTCAATAGGATCTTTTACGAACTTCATTTTTTGTTTACAGTTATGAGAGGTTTGAACAAAGTTGTAATCTCTTTTCTTCTTAGAACTTTGGAGATTTTATTTGTGATCCCTTGAATGTGGAGGAGGTAATATTTTGTGGTGGAGGTTAGATTGTTTTGAGAACAAGGTCTTCTTTCTTCTTTACTTAAGGCTTTCTTTATTTCTTTATCTTTGTATCCTATACCTCTAAAGACCTTGGTTAAGTGAACTATTTCTTGGTCTAGATGCTCTCCATCAGAAATTCTTGTTGCCCTTATGGCTAAGATGTTCAGGACCACCATTTTATGTGTTAGGTGGTGGTGGGAGTCAACATGTAGGTATCCATATGTGTGGGTTTTCTTTCTAAAGACCTTTGGTCCTAGGGTTCCATATTGTTTTCTTGTGATTAATACATCTAGGAAAGGTATACTATCATTTTATTATTGTTCCATTGTAAATTTAATGTCTTATGAAATTTCGTTGAGGTGATCAAAGAACCTTAATAGTTCATCTTTTCCATGAGGCCATTTGACATTTGTGTCATCTGGCCATAATTGGGGACAGGGGGGATCCCATGGATAATTCACTTGTTTGTTCAAATAATTCACCTTGGAAGATGAATAAGGTAGATCTTAGACAAACTTCTACTGATTTAGCTGTCCCTAGTGTTAGCACAAAAATTTGCAGTAGCAAATTTGGTCATTTCGCAGCACCGGTGAATCAAGAGATTTTATAGTGCATCTTGAAATGCATCTTCACTCATTACCATTATTGCATTTATGAAGCTGGTGTCAGTCGATATCATTGTTTTAAACATACATGTTTTAAAAGGAAATAATTGAGATTTGGTCATTAAAGCTGTCTAACTGTTTTATCAAAGATTTGAATTTTACTCCTAGTTCAGACAGGCGTTGCGGAATCTACTGTAGATTGGCTGGCAGAGGGAAATTGGAGATGATGATGATCCATTTTTTATGGTGATTAGTTTTTTAAAACTTGAAGTGTTAAGGAAATATTCTATATGCACCTACTGGAGGCATCTACAATCTCATAATCCATCAACTAAGAATTTTTGTGTTTTTGAAGAGTTGTTGCATCACACAGAAAAACACAGAGATTTTGTAGCGCCTGGCACCACATAATCGTCTATACATACTGTTTTGTAGTTGCGTTACCAAAGGTACTAAAGAATTTCCTAGCCAGACACAGAAAATGTGTTATGGAAACACCTAGCCAGACACAGAAAATGCGCTATGGAATCACCTAACCAGACATAGAAAAGGCACTACAGAATCTGCAGAGCAGTTTTATAGGAGGGCACTATGGAATTTCCTGTAGCGGTTACTGTTACAAATTTGATCATAAAACCAAAACTACAAAGTGGGTTTCTATGATTTTTTTTTGGAGGAAGATGATATCCCTGTTGACTTTCTGACAAAATTTCAGCCTGACCCAGTTTAGAATTTGAGAGAAACAATTAAAACACCAGTGCACTGTGAAATGTGCTGCAATTTCTTTGTTTTGCATAACTGATTGGATATTTTCCTTGTTGGGAGGTTGCCACTTGTCAAGGAGGGTTCATATGGATTCTCATGGATAAGTTATATATGAAGGGACACCTGCACCTAAGTTTTATCTCCATTAAATACCTCATGCAGTGAAGTGGAAACAATTTACTAATGACTTCCAACAATTTCCTGAAAATTAGCAGTTTGTTGGATTTTTGTCTCTTTGACTGTTGCCACCTATATCTAAGGATTAGAATCCAAAGAAAGAGATGAGATTCAACATCCTAAGGAAATTTTGATGTTATTTTATATTTAAGAGAGGAGGGATCTCTTGGAGAGGGGTGGGATTCATGATCCAAGAGAGGAGAGAGCTAGAGGAGCAGTTTAATTGCTCAATTGTAAGCTTGAGGGCTTGTTGTAATTAGCATTTATGCCATTAGAGATTCATGAGAGTTTCTTATCATACTTTGTGTTCTTTTTTATGATTTTATCTTGTCATATTTCTTGAATGGAATTGCAGGCATTGAAGATCAATGGTTGTTCATGAAGCAAGAGATTCATGAGCTCCAAATGATTTGTAGTAATTGCCTCCTTTCATGATCTGTGTTCTATTTATCTTTTAAGTCATTTTTGTAGAGATGATATCTGCTTGATGATATTATTATTTTTGTTATATTTCTTATACCCCCATCCATCAATTATATCCCTTTTGGTCTGGTATGAGCTTGAGTTCCTTTGATCTGTAGGATGTGTTGACTCCATGCCCAATGGAATGCTTCTGTTGATAGTTTGCTTCCCTATACCTTTCTTGATGTTCCTTGTTGATCCACCCTTTTAAAATTGATTTACTTTTCAGGCTCGAATGGTTGATGTAAAAGAACTTTTTAGTGGTGTTAATAAAACAAAGCCTACTCTGGTTTTGATGTATCATATATGATGCAATCTTGTTTAATGGAAGTTAGCTTTATTTTTTCCATCTTAATCTCTCTCGCTCCAAAATTTCATTGTCATTGAAGGATTCAAATGATGTTTTGTAGCTATATGACAATGGATGTTTGATTGTTATACTGCTATAGCTTTCTCAGAGTTTTGTTTGCTTGGATTTAAGAAGTTCTTGTATCTGAAACATTTCTCTTCTTTGTCTACTGGCATAGCCTAAATCTAGTGGTATATTCATTTCATTTTCTTACTAAGTCTTCCTCCTATCCACACTAATCCTCAAAACCTTGACCTTTGTTAAAACAAGACCTCTTTTGTTGATGCACTTCATCCAGAATTTCCTGTGTTTTGACATTGCTGAACTGATTTCTATCCATTTGATACCACATTTAAGACTTATCTCATAAATTTTTTAATGGGTATTGGGATTATCCTCTAGCGGTGTGAGGGTGATTCTCAGTGCTAACATTTTTGGCACCGTTGTTGAGGACGGATTTGAGTAGATTGAAAATCTCCCCAGGAAGAATGACATTGCACAACTCCAACTTTAGATGGTGACTGAAGTTGGACACCTTTAAGACTGCACATTCACCATGGTGACTCCATTGTTTAGAATCTGTTGGTGACTCCACTGGAATGAGACAAATTAAATGGATATGGAGGCTATCCTGGACAGAAGGTTTTCCCCACTCAATTTCTCATCCATAGTTGGTTATCCACATCCTGTGCCTCAAATTGATGAATGGCAAGATCTGTTGCCCCAATTTTATGAAGGTGAGAATGACAACCTTGTTGAGCATGTTCAATAATTCCATGCTTTGATGCAACAGCTTGACATCCAACATGAAGACATACATATGAATTTTTTTATGTACTCTCTTCAAGGAGATGTTTGTATTTGGTATCATTCTCTTGAAACTTCTAGCATTTCTTCACTCAAAGAGTTTCATGCTGCTTCCAATATTCATTGTCAAAAGTTTTATTCCTCTGAGTTAATTTGTCATAGATGATGTGAGGAGTATAAGACTGTGTTCAGTATTTAATTGATTCTCATGAAGGATACGAGGATGAAGAATATGCATTGGATGAGGAATCAACTCTTTCTCTTCCCCTTTCATCTACATTAGATGAAAATTTTGTTTGTTGCTCTTATGAAGAAAATGCAGAGGATATTTATGTTCTTGAAACAAATGTCTTTAGCAGCCTGAATTATGATGAAGAAGTTGTTTCAAATACTGACCAAGAACAACCTATTTTTGAGTAGTATTCAGATGAAGAAGAGAAGATCCCTACATCACATTTTGTTGACTTAAGGAGCAACCAACCGATGTATGACAATTATGAATCAGATTTTGATGAGGATATGAAGGAATTTCAAGACCATACTATAGATCCTTTTTCTTCATTCATTAAAGAACACCATTGTGAGGAAATCAACCATATTGGATCTGCAGACAACATCAAACAACCTATGACTAGTAGTGAAATCAGTCTGCAACCATGTTCAAATTTGCAGATAGATGAAAGTGGCAACCTCCATGGGAAATAGAATATGCCGAGAATATTTGATCTTCAGTTGGAACCATATCAGGATGAGGTAACCTTTTATTTTTATAATTTCACTTCTTCTGCTTTTCATGATCTGGTTGCTATCTATATGGAGGAATTCATGGATTCAAGGTTTTAGTCTTCGTTTCATGATAAATCTGAAAATCAAACTTGGAATCAAGTGTTGATTTTTGTTCTAGTCTTCATTTTGCTGAAACACATACAAAGAGTTTGGCTTGTTAATAAATTTATTGTATGGCTTCATTGGAAGCATGATTTTACCTGATCTATAGGAATCAGTTGGATAGAGTAGGTGATCCAGATTCAGATCCAGGAGCTTGATGGGGCTCAGAAAGGCCTAAAAATCATTTTTCTCAGAATGGATTCAAAACAGATGTGTGCGTAGGCCTCGTCGATACGAACCCAACACAACTTGAACTGGCTCAAACAAACATCGTATGATCCTGATATCACGTTCTGTTCATTTTTCCAAACAAGCAAAAAAATGCCAACTGTACAGTTCGTACAATGCCACATGGCAGTTGACTGTAAAGGCAATATGACCGTACAACTGACGTGGTAGCACGATTAGCCGATTCTGTACAACCAACGTGGAAACCTCTGGAGGTGACATGTGGCAGGGTGACTAGGCATATAGAGCTGATGTGGACATGATAAGTGGACCAACCGAGAGGTGACATGTGTCACCACTGAAAGGGTGACACGTGGCACATCTGTACGGATGATGTGGCAGACGCGTGGTAGATACAGGGGTTGACAGCTCAACAAACAGGTGGTTCAATTGATGGATGACATGTGGCATTAGTTTCCAATGAATTAAGAGGTGCCATGTGGCCCAGACTTGGGCTGCCACATGACACCTAGGTGTTGGTCAAATTGTTCTGGAAAAATTGTTGGAGCAGACGGTAATTGAACCGAAGACCTCTCGTGCGGGAAAGTGTTTTGGCAGGGTCGAGTCTACCAACCCGACTGTTAATGTACGTTGTAAACCATAGCAACAAAATTTGTTTTAAAGTTTGAATGTTGTTTGAATGAAGGCGAAAAGGGTTGGGGCTAGGCCCCAACCCATGACTATGTGTAAACCATACGCCCACACCCCAACATACATGGTGCAGAGCTTTATGGATAATCCCTGATCGCATATGCCATTATAACTTGTAGCCATGGGGATATCAATGGTGGTTTAGAAGAGGCTTATGCTTCCGAATTTTTGAGCCAAAGGCCATTGTTATGTAGGGAATCTATTGAGGAGCACACCTTTGCGGGCCATTTCTAGGAGCCTCGGTCATCCGATTTGGGTGCCGCCAGTTTTGATGGGTTCATGAGATCTGGTAGAACACGACCAACTCATTGTTGTAACCTTTTGGCACTATCATGATGTATTTGTAAATATTCGAACATAAATAAGCAAAGCCCACTGAGACAAGGCCCAGAGACGTAGGAGAGATTGTCGAACTCCGTTATCACATTTGTGTTATTGTTTGTTGTTGTTTATTGCTTAATTTCAGTTCTGCATATATGTATATGGCTGCCACATCTCTTCTATACTTCTTCCTCTTTCTTAAGCTTCCTAACTGGTTAATCAATACATGCATAATAACTCAACCATAGTTGTGTAAAATATCTTTTCAGATCAAGTGGTATCAGAGCTAGTTGACATTTCGAATTTGAGTTTTGCATGTTAACCAGGGAAGAGCTCATCTCAAGGGAGAAAATAACATTTACCAGAGGACTTTCTCAAGATGAGAAGGAGTTCATAAATTCAATATTTTCCATGGCCGAGATGGTGAAAGTGTTGTATGAAGACTACTTGGAATGAAAGAGAACGATTCAAGTGAAAGCTTCAAAGAACAACAATGTCAAAGAAGGACTAAAGGAAGTGCCTTCTACATCTGTTTCAGAAAACACATATGAGGTATGCAATGAAGGTCATTCATCTAATTCTCCTTGTTCCCATCAAGATGGTTTTGGTGCATTTGAAAAACATACAAGAGGTGTAGGTTTGAAATTGCCAACCAATATGGGTTATGAAGGAAAGGGCCTTGGAACCAAAGGCCAAGGTATCTCTAATTCTATTGAGGTCGTGGAAAGGCCTCAATATTTGGGATTGGGATATGGCAAAGTGGAGATTGGATCATCCTCCAAGATGGGTTCCAAAACTTTAGAAGCAAGTAGTGCTTCAAATGGTCAGTTTAAGACATTGCAGGAACACTTCACAAAAGGTAATGACGCATCACTTTAGGATTGTGGTAGTGAATGCAAGTCATCTCCAAAGCAAAGTGAAGATCAACATGGAAGGTATAATGGTCATGTTTTTACCAATTCTCCTTTTGATTATGATAAGCATAATCAAGTAATCCAAAACTTGTGGAATATTTATCCATGTACTTATTGTCATTCACCCAAGCATTGTGTTGCCAAGTGTTGGAAGAGACAAAATTTGTACAAGAAAACTATGATGACTAGGAAGGAAACACGACATAAAGACTCAACTCCATCATAACGAAAGAAAGAGAAGGGTAAACAGGTCTGGATGCCAAAAACTCAGTGCATTTATTGCAACAAGAGTGGACATCAAAAGGCTAGTTGTTGGAAGCTTAATCCGGAGCTTCGTCCAAAGAAGGACAAAAGGATTGCACATGTACTCAAGAGGAAAGAAGAATTACCAGTGAGGTAAGAGGAACACCGTGAATGAAAGAAACCAACCACTTGGTTTTTCCAGAAGTCGATGTCTCAACTTCATTGTATTTTTCTTCCATTAATGTAATCACACATGTAGAAATGATGACTTGTTATAACATCATTTTTGTACAACATCGTGTTGTTTTTTCATCCTTATGAGGTGTGATCTAGATTCGGATCCAGGAGCTTGATGGGGCTCAGATAGGCCTAAAAATCAATGTTCTCAGAATGGATTCAAAATAGACGTGTGCGTAGGCCTCATCTATATGAACCCAACACAACTTGAATGGGCTCAAACAGAGTTTGTATGCTCATGATATCATGTTCTGTTCATTTTTCCAAATAGACAAAAAATGATGACTGTACAGTCTGTATAGTGCCACATGGCAGCTGACTGTACATGATGTACGACCGTACAACTGACATGGAAACACAATTGTCCAATTCCGTACAACTGATGTGGCAACCTTTGGAGGTGACACATGGCATCGTGACTAGGCATACAGAGCTGATGTGGATATGAGAAGTGGACCAACTGGGAGGTGACACGTGTCACCACTGAAAGGGTGACACATGGCACATCTGTACGGATGACATGGCAGATGCATGGTAGGTATAGGGGTTGAAATATCAACAGACAGGTGTCATCCTAATTCGCTGGAAAAGGATGACACGTGACATCAGTTTCCACCGAATTAGGAGGTGCCACGTGGCCTAGACTTGGGCTGCCACGTGACACCCAGGTGTTGGTCAAATTGTTTTGGAAAAATTGTTGGAGAGGACGGGAATTGAATCGAATACCTCTTGTGAGGGAAAGTGTTTTTGCGGGGTTGGGTCTACCAACCCAACTATCAATGTCCATTGTAAACCATAACAACAAAATTTTTGTTAAAGTTTGAATGTTGTTTGAATGGAGGGGAAACGGGCTGGGGCTAGGCCCCATCCCACGACTATGTGTAAACCATACATCCACACCCCAAAATACACGATGCAAAAATTTACAGATAATCACCGATCACATATGCCATTATAACTTGCAACCACGGGTCTCGGTGTTGTTTCCATATGACCCAAGGTGTGATACCTGGTGCAGAAGATTGAGGATAAGCCCTCAGTTCCAGGGCTACCATTTTGAAACCCCATAGGACCCGGACTGGAAGGTGCCTATGTGCGTGCATGGTGGTGGCTTGTGTTAAGCCCAAGACACATGTATTGCGCCATACGACCAAGTATATCGGAGGAGAGGCCAACGCGCAACCCCTAGGGGGCTGGCGCTTGGCCATATGAGCCAATATGACCATGCAGAGAGGGGTCGTGTGCCCAGGACTGGGGGATTAGCCCAATTTTAGTGAAAAAATGGTTTTTAAACTTTGGGTTATGATTTTGTTTATGATTTTAGGCCTCTTATTAGAGATTTTTGGCCAATATTGGGAGTTATTGGGCCCTTTTTTAGGCCAGATCTTGGGGGGAAGTTGGGAGATGATTACCAACTTTAGGCCTATATAAACCCGACCTTCTTGAGGACATGGGGATATCAGTGGTGGTTTAGAAGAGGCTTATGCTGCCGAATGTTTGAGCCAAAGGTGATTGCTATGCAGGGAAGCTATTGATGAGCACACCTTTGCAGGCCATTTCTGGGAGCCTCGATCATCCAATTTGGGTGTCATCAATTTTGATGGGTTCATGAGATCTAGTAGAACACGACAAAATAATTGTTCTAAACTTTTTACACTATAATGATGTACTTGTAAATCTTAGAACATAAATAAATAAATCCCACTGAGACAAGGCCTGAAGGCGTAGGTGAGATTGTCGAACTCTGTTATCACATTTGTGTTATGGTTTGCTGTTGTTTATTTCTTTATTTAGTTCTGCATATATGTATATGGATATCACATCTCTTCTATTGATTCTTGCTCTTTATTTAAGATTCCTGATTGGTTAATCAATACATGCATAATAACTCAACCATATTCATGTAAAAGATCTTTTCGGATCAGTAGGAGTAGGAAGAATAAAGCTCGGTTCTCGAGCTGCTTGTTTGTAGTGATTTGTTTTCAGTATGTGATATTTTCAGTTTCAAATAAAGAGCGAAGACGCTCTCAGGCATACATGTTTCCTGGAAAATGATGAAGATGGATAAGGCCATTGGCCTACAAGTTCTTGGCATCTCACAGGAAGCGTTCCATCCCCCATGGAGCCAAATGTTAGCACATAAATTTGCAGTAGCAAATTTGGTCATTTCGCAGCACCGGTGAATCAGGAGATTTTGTAGCACATCTTGAAATGCATATTCACTCATTACCATTATTGAATTTATGAAGCTTGTGTCAGTCGATCTAATTGTTTTTAACATCCATGTTTTAAAAGTAAATATTTGATATTTGGTCATTAAATCTATCTAATTGTTTTTATCAAAGATTTTAATTCTACTCCTAGTTCGGACAATCACTGTGGAATCTGTTGCAGATTGGGTGGCAGAGGGAAATTGGAGATGATGGTGATCCATTTTTTATGGTGATTAGTTTTTGAAAACTTGAAGTGTTAAGGAAATATTATAATTTCACCTACTGGAGGCATCTACAATCTCATAATCCATCAACTAAATTTTTTTGTGTTTTTGAAGAGTTGTTGCATCACACAGAAAAACACAGAGATTTTGTAGCACCCAGCGCCACAAAATCGTCTACACAGACTGTTCTATATTTGCGCTGCCAAAGGTGATACAAAATCACCTAGCCAGACATAGAAAAGGTGCTACAGAATCACCTAGCCAGACATAGAAAAGGCACTACAGAATCACCTAGCCAAACACAGAAAAGGCGCTACGAAATCTGCAAAGCAGTTTTATAGGAGGGTGCTATGAAATTTCCTATAGCAGTTACTGTTACAAATTTGATCATAAAACCCAAAATTCAAAGTGGGTTTCTATGAAATTTTTTGGAGGAAGATGATATCCCTGTTGACTTACTGACCAAATTTCAGCCTGACCTAGTTTGAAATTTGAGAGAAACAATTAAAACACCAGTGCATTGCGAAATGTGCTGCAATTTCTCTGTTTTGCATAGCTGATTGGATATTCACCTTGTTGGGAGGTTGCCACCTGTCAAGGAGGGTTCAAATGGCTTCTCATGGATCAATTAGATGTCAAGGGACACCTGCACCTAAGTTTTATCTCAATTAAATACCTCATGCAGTGAGGTGGAAACAATTTATTAATGACTTCCAACAATTTTCTGAAAATTAACAGTTTGTTGGATTTTTGTCTCTTTGACTGTTGCCACCTATCTCCAAGGCTTAGATTCCAATAAAAGATATGGGATTCAACCTCATAAGGATATTTGGATTCTATTTTCTATTTAAGAGAGGAGGGATCTCTTGGAGAGGGGTGGGATTCATGATCCAAGAGAGGAGAGATCTAGAGGAGCAGTTTAGTTGCTCAATTGTAATCCCGAGGGCCTGCTGTAATTAGCATTTATGCCATTAGAGATTCATGAGAGTTGCTTATCAGAATTTGTGTTCTTTTTATTATTTTATCTTGTCATCTTTCTTGAATGGAATTGTAGGCATTGAAGGTCAATGGTGTTCATGACGCATGAGATTCACAAGCTGCAAATTATTTGTAGTAATTGCCTCCTTTCATGATCTCTATTCTAGTTATCTTTTATGTCATTTTTGAAGAGTGGATATTTTCTTGATGATATTCTTATTTATTTTATATTTCTTATACCTCTATCCATCAATTATATCCCTTTTGGTATAGTATGAGCTTGAGTCCCTTTGATATTTAGGATGTGTTGACTCCATGCCCAATGGAATGCTTCTGTTGACAGTTTGATGCCCTGTACCTCTCTTTCTCTTCCTTGTTGATCCACCCTTTTAAATTGATTTACTTTTCAGGATCGAATGGTTGATGTAAAAGACCTTTTTAGTGGTGTTAATAAAACAAAGCCTACTTTGGTTTTGATGTATCATATCTGTTGAAATCTTGTTTAATGGAAGTTAGCTTTCTTTTTTCCATCTTAATCTCTCTCTCTCTGAAATTTTACTTTAATTGAAGGATTCAAATGATGTTTTGTAGCTGTATGACAATGGATGTTTGGTTGTTATATTGTTATAGGTTTCTCAGAGTTTTGTTTGCTTGGATTTAAGAAGTTCTTGTATCTGAAGAATTTATCTTCTTTGTCTACTGGAATAGTCTGTAGCTAGTGGTAGAAATTGGACACACCAACTACACTGAGAGGGGGGAGGGGGTGAACAGTGTAGAGATCTTTTTCCAAAAACTTCCCCTTCACAAAACTCATTAGTTAGCAATCACCATTTACTCATTACTTATTGTTGTCATTTATATCAGTTTAATGTGAACATATATTAGGAACATATATCATCAACTAATCATCACCACAAGGAACACAAGATGTATGTACAATTTTCCTTTTATTACGGACTACAATCCTTGGGTTATCAGTAATAACTGAATAGAGTACAACTCTACAAGAGCACCAACTCTATAATGCAAGACTCATCAAACACAAGTCTCAACACCGACTGAGATGAGGCAACAATCCTCAACAAATATCAATATGGCAACATGTATGTGGCTTTTCGGTAGTGCAACACGCGTATGTACGTGCCCTACCAGTAGTACAACTAGAGTATGTACACGGCCAGTATGTACTACAACTCGCGTATCACTTCTGAACAATTAGGGTTTTCTTTTCATCACACACTCAAATCTTCTGCATCCTTTATTCACATTCTCTTCTTTCTCTCACTGTCCAAACTGACCCATAATCAATCACAACACATCCAAGGTCTCCAACAACTTACTCATGCTCCTCAACCATACAATATGAATGCCACTCAATCATGTATAATCAATCAACATACTATAGCAATCATGTCAGTACCGAATCATAAGAGTGTTTCTCACTCCATCCACCAACACAAACCACATCACAACAACCATACCAAGAATGCCTTAAGCATTCACTACACAATAAGCAAGAGTATCCATCCATACAATAATGTAACCATACCAAAATTTCTATAGCATATCTGAGCCCATAGAATGCAGATCTTGAACCCGCTTCAGTCTTCAAGATCCTGTCATCAACTCAACCACAAGTCTTCATGACTTCATCCACTGTACGTGCCCTGTCTTCATTCATCCCACATATGCACACACCCTCACTCACTGCATCACGCGTATACCTTAGAAACTAGGGTTTCTGAACTTCTGAGACTTTTTCCGTCATGATCTCAGACTTACCGAAACTTTGATGCATCCATGAGATCCTCCATATCTCCTCTCTCTCAGAATAGATCTTCAATACATGCCCAAGAGATACACACAAGAGCTTCACTTCACAAGAGACCCTTGCCTCTTATTTATACTCTCCAAGTAGCTTCCTTAGAAGCATATTCTAGGTCACTTAACCCACTTCTAGGTCATTTAACCGATTTCTAGGTCACTTAACCTACTTCTAGGTCACTTAACCCATTTCTAGGTCACTTAACCTATTTTTACGTCACTTAAACCTATTTTAAGGTTAACCACTTTCCATAATTAGAAAGTTCTCCATTTAAATATTCCTTCTTGACTTTGTCACTTTTCTTTACCATTTAAATAATAGTTTCTTCTTTGCAATCTCTTTGACTTCTTTGACCTTTTGGGGCTTCAAGCCTACATATGAGGATCCTCCAACTTCGTAAGGCCATAACTCTCAAACCATGAGGAGTTATGTGACATTCCACATACCACCGGAAATGGAATGACAAACACTATCCATCTAGGATAGTTCCACTAACAAATTCACTGATCTTCAAATCATTATTCCACATATAAGTAAGGGTTCTCTTAACCATACTTCAAGGATAACTCAACCACAAAGCATCTTCCCGTGAGGGATTTCACCATAAGGGGACCACTTTGGAGTTCGTCCATTTGTACATCTTATCAACCATGATAAGACAATAATGATTCATCCTTACATCAATCCAAAAATGCATCATATACCAATGAAACCACATCGATCCATCTTCATCTATGCATCATGTACCAATGGAAACTCATTGATCCATCTTCATCAATATACTATGATAAGACATGTATACATCAAACCTTTGACCTTTGACATCATTCAATCATCCTTTGGCATCAACCAATTCCTTGACATCAATCAATCAATGATCCTTTGGCATCAATCAATCACTTGGCATTAATCCTTTGACATCAATTAATTAAACCTTTGGCATCAATGAAAACATGATCCAACAGTATATTCACTTCATTTTCATACTAAGTCTTCCTCCTATCCACACTAATCCTCAAAAACTTGACCTAAGTTAAAACAAGACCTGTTTTGTTGATGCACTTCATCCATAATTTCTTGTGTTTTGACATTGCTGAACCGAGTTCTATCCATTTGACACCACATTTAAGACTTATCTCATAACGTTTTAATGGGTACTGGGATTATCCTCTAGCAGTCTGAGGGTGATTCTCAGTGCTAACACCTAGGTCTGTGACTTCATTGATAACCATAATAGCTTCATTTAATGGGAGTTTAGTGAAAAGAGAAACTACGTCGAAACATATGAGCATGTATTTAGGTTCAACTCTTTCTTCTTTCAATAGTTTCACAAAGTCATTTGAATCCTTGATGTAAGAGTCAACTTTTTCCAACCAAGGGTGCTAAGATCTTTGCTACATATTTCGTAAGTTCATAGGTTGGGGAACCAATTGTGTTGAAAATTGGTCTGAGTGGAGTGCCTTCTTTGTGTATTTTTGGTAGTCCATAGATTCTTGGCGTGATCTGACAGCTCGGAGTAAGTCGTTTCTTTTTTCTTTCATCTAGATTAGTTTCGTTTGTGGATTTTTTGACTTCTTTAATGATTCTGGAAATTGGGTTGCTACCTATTTTTCTGTAGTTTCCACTAGTGGTGAGGTGCTCATTCATTTTGGTGTTGTAATCCACCTTGTTCATGACCACAACGACTCCTTCTCTTAAGTTTTAAAGCCAACTACACCTATTTATCTCTGCATCTTTCATATTTATATCTTTGGTATGCTACCCTTATCATTGACTAATATGTCCCGAAGATGAATCCAGGTAAAAGATTCGAAACATCAATACAAATGAATTTCACTGTGGACAATCCGGAAAAAAAATTCTGAAAATGGGAATTGGCGGATCACTTTTTGGGAAACACATGAGAAAAATTTAGTCCCCAAAATTTTCCTTGATGAACAAGAGGATTTTTCAATTTTAATCAATTAATTTAATTTTTTAAATATAATCCAAATTAACCCTTATAAGTCCCAAATTATTTCTTTCCCATAACATAACATAACATAACATAACATAACATAACATAGATAAAATCACATGATAAACTTTTAACTCGATTTTGAATCATATAAACTTCTTATCCTTTCTAAATCTATTTTGAATCATATAAACTTCTTATCCTTTCTAAATATTAGAAATAATATATAACTTAACTTATATATACAATGTAACATGTCTTTTCATTCATACTTTTAAAATACAAAATTTGAGTTAGCATTGAACTTTCTCCTATATTTGAATTATTAATAATGATAACCACTTACAACCATAAAAATGATTTTCTTCCCCATAACATAACATTGATAAAATCACATGATAAAATTTTAAATCTATTTTGAATCATGTAAACTTCTTATCCTTTCTAAATCTATTTTGAATATATAAACTTCTTATCCTTTCTAGAAATAATATATAATATACAATGTAACATGTCTTTTCCTTCATGCTTTTAAAATACAAAATTTGAGTTAGCATTGAACTTTCTCCTATATTTCAATTATTAATAATGATAACCACTTACAACCATACTAAAAGTGATTTTCTTAAGCATCCCATCAATTTGCAAAGAGTCTACTTTTAAGTAATGCATAATAAACAAGATAATAAAAAAGTCCTTAATTGCAATGATAACCACTTACAACTAGAGTCAGTTAGCATTGAACTTTCTCCTATATTTCAATTATTAATAATGATAACCACTTACAACCATACTAAAAGTGCTTTTCTTAAGCATCCCATCAATTTGCAAAGAGACTACTTTTAAGTAATGCATAATAAACAAGATAATAAAAAAGTCCTTAATTACAATGATAACCACTTACAATGATAATAAACTTCTTATCCTTTCTAGAAATATTACAAATAATATATAATATACAATGTAACATGTCTTTTCATTCATACTTTTAAAATACAAAATTTGAGTTAGCATTGAACTTTCTCCTATATTTCAATTATTAATAATGATAACCACTTACAACCATACTAAAAGTGATTTTCTTAAACATCCCATCAATTTGCAAAGAGTCTACTTTTAAGTAATGCATAATAAACAAGATAATAAAAAAGTCCTTAATTGCAATGATAACCACTTACAACTAGAGTAAAAGTGATTTTCTTAAGCATCGCATCAATTTGCAAAGAATCTACTTTTAAGTAATGCACAATAAACAATATAATAAGAAAGTCCTTGTCATCCTTTTAAAACATAATAACATATATCTTTTAAAACATAATAACATCATTTGCGTTATTTAAAATTTTATTATATAAAAATTAATTAAATAATAATAAAAAAAAATCAATTATATATATATATATATATATATATATATATATATATATATATATATATATATATATAAAACAAGATTATTTTCTATATACAATTATGGATATTAATAATATTCTTTATGGTTTGTATTTTACTCTAATTCATTCCATTTAAAAAGCATGAGAGATATAATGTTAAGAAATTCACTTAATTAACTATGATGTAATTATCCCCATACCAAATCATAATTCAAAGCAATGCATATTCTGGTTAATTTTTTAAGTATTTCCTCTCATATATGAGATATTATGGGAGGTAAATTGGCTGGTTGGATTTTCTAAAACTTAACCTGTGAGGATATCGAGTGAGGCTCAATAATATCTACAAAGAAAACCAGCCTAAGGACTTAACCCTGCAACTTCTTTCTTGTAATTCATAACATTCAAGCATTGAACTAACCCACCAAACTTAAAGTAATACTAATATGTTAATGTATCCCTTATAATCTTCACTCTTTAAATCTCTTTGTCTCCATTACTTTAAAACAACTGCAAGATAAACTTTGTTCAATATCATCAATGCACCACAAAAATAATATATAATTCTATACTCATAAAATGTATATAATGATTTTGAATTACAAGCCATATATTTTATATATCATTTTATTACAAATAGAACATCACACACAAAATAAACACTTTTATATAATTGATGTAATCATCGTATGCATTTAATTGTAGATTGACTTTCTTATTTACTTTTGCATCAATTTAATTTTTTGAAGAAGCAGTCAATTCATCAATTCCAAAGTCAATCGTAGTGTTAGTTCCAACAGAGCAAGATCAAAGTTTTCGATCCCCACCCTCATTGAGGGTGGAGGTGAGAGAAAAATATTAGAAAAAATGTATTATCTAATATTTCCCCACCTTCAATAAGCTTCATCATTCCTACATTTCTCATCACCATTTTTAAAATAATTCCATTTAAAAATCGATTCAAAAACCACATACATGAATTGAAATGCCATATATAAATCAATAATATATGTTTAATAATTCCATTTACAAGTCAATTCCATCTATGTTTAATAATGCTATCTACAAATCAATTAAAAAACCGTACAAATCAATAATGGCATATATAAATCAATAATATATGTTTAATAATGCCATCTACAAGTCAATTTCAATGTTTAATAATAATGCTATCTACAAATCAATTAAAAAACCCTAGAAATCAATAATGCCATCTACAAATCAATTAGAATAACCTTTATGACTTTTTTTTTTTCCAGTGAAAAATTTTCTCAATTTTATAAATAGTATAAAATCATTTACAAGGGCGCATCAGCAGTGATTGCCGGAAACAGTCTCACCATTCAGCCGGATCTATCCTAAACACAGCTAACACTGTAGCAAAAGTTTGATTCCACAGTTACATAACGAGATCAGCATCCCATTCACACAGCCAATCCACAATTACAAAACAGAAGCATTACGCTTTCACACAGCAGAGAATGCTATTGTAAAATCTCCGGTCAGAGAAACATCAAACCAATACAGTCATCTCTGCATCGAGTAATCGGCTCCACAGGTTTATATTATATTCACACCTGTTCCATGAAAAGAATAGGGAGCAGTGAACATTCCAAAACCAGGAATGTTGCCCACTATCAAAAAATGTTTAAAATGGACATGTGATTGTCCACTCCGTCATCACTATGGAAGATGTTGAGTTTCCCAGCCTCCTCCTTGAATGCTCTCTTGGAGAGAGCATCTGCTACGCCATTGTGAGCTCTCGGGATGTGTTGAAATTTGATGTCATCAAAGAGCTTAGTCAGCACCCGAATTTTTTGTTTCCAGCATTCTATGTGAACAGAGCAGAGCTTGGATTTGAGATTGATCCAATCTATGACCACGCTCGAGTCTCCCAAAACTATTAAGTATTTTACTGACCACGAAGTAGCTATAAAGAGGGTAGCCCAAAGCCCCAATAGTTCCGCCTTTGTGTTCGTGCCCCCACCACAACTGTAAAACCATTGTGTGATCCTTGAGTGGTTAGATTTGAAGAATCCTCCAGCTCCACAGATTCCAAATTGCTCAGCACCATCGAAACAGGCCAGCATATATCCCTCAGGCAGAAAGATATTAATGGCTTTGTTGATATAGGGAGCATCAAGAGCTTGTTTCCAATGAAATGAGGATAGAACTTTGGTGACAACGGTTAGTAAGTTTGGCTCCCTGTCTTCAAAAATCACCCTGTTCCTCTCTAACCAGAGTTGCCAACAAACATGTGCTGCCAGACAAACAGGAGGAGATTTCTGGTTTACCCACAGTTGAAAGCAATCAGTGATCGTATCCCTGCACCAAGTGTGAGGAAGGGCGAGAATCAGAAGAATTCTTGTCCAGACCCCCTTCGCAAAAGCACAATGAATTAGAAGGTGTTGAACATCTTCTCCAGAGCTACGGCACAGCAGGCAGATTTCGGGCCCCTCCCATCCGCGTCGGCGCAGTCCATCCCATGTGAGAATCTTTGCTTTTCCCGCGAGCCAAAGGAAGAGCTTGAGTTTAAGTGGAATTGTCCATTTCCAGAGCTGAAAGAACCAAGAGGTATAATTACTGTGTATGCTCTGTGTTTGAATGGCTGCATACAAGTTTTTGACTGTGAGTGTGCCCGAGGCATCCCCCCCAGCCCATATCAAGGTGTCTGGCTCCGTCGAAAGAGAAATACCAGCACCTCTGATAGCCACAATATAACAAGTCCACTCAGCCGCCCACGAACCAACAAGAACCAGGTCGCTGCAACCCATCCAGCGATCCGGAAGAGCAAGTGCACCATTCAATCTGACATCTGATAGGGTCAAAATGTTGAGAGAGTTGAGATGGTCGCACAAGGAGGGAGAAAGAAGAGAGCTCGCCTCCAGTCCTATAATCATGTCCTTTCCAATTTTAATCATAACCTTATATGAAACCATTACATGTAATAACCTTTATGACTTGAAATGCATGTCGTATCCATTACATGTTCAACAAATTTAACTCTAAGATCCTTGAGAATAATATAGTGAAGATGAAAGTAATATTGCATAGGTGAATTATATGAAACTTCATGTTTAATAAGCCTAACGCCAAGATAAACATATAGTGAAGGTGAAAACAATATTGCAAAAATGTTTGTTCATGGGTTTTGTTGTAATAATATAATATAAAAGTACATCTTGATTATGTAATAATCAAACATTATGCTACTTTGTTATCAATTTACAACTTTTCATGTCAATATGTGATATATAATACAATAATAACTTGTTTAAATAAATATTATTTTATTTCTCATGTGTAGTAAAATGTATAATTATCTAAAATATTAATCAATTTTTATTTTTTATTTTTAAATTWTTTATTTTTTTCTTAAATTACATTGAATATATATATATATATATATATATATATATATATATATATATATATATATATATATATATATATATAACGTGTTGCGTTGAAACTAACAATTGCATAAATTCTTTAAGGAACTTTTTAAAATATTATATAATTTTAGATCATTAAGAAAAAATAAATTATAACGTGTTGTGTTGAAACTAACAATTACATAAATTCTTTAAAGAATTTTTCAAAATATTATATAATTTTAGATTATTAAGAAAAAATAAAAAATATATTATTGGCTTAGCATTCCAAGTATTTTTGTTGGCGGTTTTTTTAACAAACTAACTTAAGATACACATAATATAGAAAAAATTCATATTAGTGTTTTATTTCACATTTTTATAGTCTTCTTTCTCCTTGTTAGCTCTCTGGTTAGTCTCGTTTTTAATTTCCATGGGAACATGATTCTGGAATACATTTTTATCCTCTACCTCCCCGCCATGGATTAAGCTTTAGTTCCATTGTTGTTTGAGGCCAAGGAAAGGTTGTCCATGTGTTGAGATAAAACCAATGCCCAAAGCTTGCCACATTCTGCCTCTAGAAACTCTGTTCAAGCCCTAAAGCTAAGAAGAAGACTTGAGATATTAGCATTGTGGGAAATGTTGGCCTGATCCAACTTCCAACCTTGGCAGTGAGAACTAGAATGACGCTGCTATTACTTTTTCCAATCTCCTCATGCATCCAAATAATTTGATTGAACTCTCAAGAATCCTCTCCATCCATTGCCTCCCTGTTTCTATCACTCTCCACAAATAATTGTGAGCCCCAAACAATGACACAGGATTGAATCCCTGGCCTTGTGAAAGGCCCCATATTTCCCAATTTCTACAACTTCTCCAACATATAACCTCTGCTAGATGATTCTAGATTGGAGAATTCCCTCCGTCGGCTACAATAAACATTAAACCACTTGAAAGGTCATCCATAATTTCCAACATTAATCCTACCTCCACCACAACAAATTCATAAGAAATTCACCGCTTGAGCACAATTATAGCAGCAACCTTTAGCTCCACCCTCGGCCAAGCCTCATGGATGCAAAACATGGGTGGAATCTCTTTATGGAATGCCCCATATACATCACACTACCCCATATCCACAGGTTTATGTCCTCCATGAGAAGTCTCTTCAAATAAATGTGAGCAGACTCGCTCGTGTCTATTGTCCCTCCATCACCTTGTTTCCATATGTGACCATCAGGGTAACCATGCAGTGTGTCCTTTGGTGTCACACATCATCAACTCGACTTTAGTTGGGTACCCAACCATTAATATTCTAGGTGATATTGATAGACTAAAATTCCCCATTTTGCAAAAGGCACCCCATATGCAATGTGGATGCCAACTTAGCCCAAGTATCCACTTTGTAATTCAAGGTTCTGATATGGAATAAGGAGATTTGATCAAACTAAAGAACACGTTTCTTTATTTGTATCACCAATACTTGGATTTGATTCCCTCTAGGATTCAATTGGGAAATAAAGGTTTGAATGATAATCATGGAGTCCCAAAAGACCATCAATGTCCTAATTCCTTGATTTTTGGTGATATTAAGTCCACACCAAAGAGAGTAGGTTTCAATGAGATTTTTAGTCACCTTCATGATACCCAGGATTATTGTACCAACTTGTCCCCCTAAAATCATGAAGACTCCCACCTACTCCTACTGCCCTTAAAATGACCTATCTCACCATCTAACAATGTGAAAATATTTAATATGTAAATTAATAAATTTATAAAAAATCAAAATAAATTATATCTAAGCATTATCTATAAACACACTAATAATTTTATTTATTTCAATATATTAAATTTGAATAACTTAAATTATCTATCATTACTCACATGACATGTATTATACAACCTTACACCATAAAAATATGAGTAATGTCCATCCTCTCACTCATAGAGTAATAATAGGGATAAATTCACATAAATTATGATGCCATAATTTTTCTATATCATTTTAGAATACATGTGGAGCACTACAAAGAGAATATATATCTTTAAATAATTGATGTCATCATCATATACATTTAACAACCATCATCATTTTCAACAATAATTCCATCTACAAATAAATTAAACCCATTAAACCATATGAGTTGACATGCCATCTGAATATTATATATATATATATATATAATCTCCAAGTTTAATAATTCTATCTACAAATTACAAACAAATCAATTGAAAAAACCTACAAATTAATAATGCGATCTACAAATCAATTAAAATAATCTTTATGACATTTTTTTTTTGAATAGAAAATTATCTCAAAATTATATTATGGTATAATTTATTTTACAAAGCAGTATCGATCCCGAGTGATACATAATTAGACCAGCCATTGATAGTCTAAAGCCTGTTCTTTTACATAGTCATTCAAAAAATTGTTCACAAAAAACGACAAATAGTATTGAAGAAAGGGAAGAAAATCAACAAAAATCTTTGATCTCAGCTCCACTCTGCTACCACTCTCATGCTTCTATCCAAGTTCATACTTCAAAGATGTTTAGGTACGTATGGGGGCTTTCAATCCCATTGTCCTAGTGATAAACATATAGTCTTCCTTCAAGTTCCTTGAGTGCCCTCTTTGAAAGTAAGTTAACCTCTTTGTTGTGTTCCCTGTAGATGTGCTGGAAACTTATGTCTTTAAAGTTATTTGCCAATTCCTTTGTTTTTAGTTTCCATCCTTCAATGTTCACCGCATGGAGCTGTCGCTTTTGATTTATCCAATCAATTATTACCTTCGAATCCCCTAGGACTTGGATTTTTTCAATCGACCAGAGAGTAGTCAAAGTGAGAGTCGCCCACAATCCCATGAGCTAAGCCTTAGTGTTTGTTCCAGCTCCATAATTAATGAACCATTTAGTAACCCTCGATGCATGAGTCTTTAAAAATCCACCTGCTCCGCAACACTCACCATTTGATAGGGCTGCTCCATCGAAGCAAGCCAAAGTGAAGCCTTTGGTCTGAGTTATGTTACAAACTCTGTTTGGAAATAATTTGGGGGTAGCTGGCTACCAAGAGAAGGAGACTGAGATCCTATGCGCCACTGAGAGATGAGAGGGGGAACACTCTTCGAATAATGCCTTATTTCTCTCATTCCAAATGTGCCAACAAGCAATGGTTTCCAAACTAGTTGGGGTTGTTTTATCCTTTGTCCAACGGATAAAACAATCCGAGACAGTCATACCATCCCACTGAGTTTTTAAATGATAGAAGTCAATTAAGAGGGACCACACTGCCTTTGTGAAAGAACAGTGGATTAAAAGATGGTCAATGTTTTCAGAATTGCAATTACAAAGCTTGCACACCCCTAGACCTTCCCATCCTTTCTTTTGAAGAGAATCCCAGGTGAGGACTTTATTGTTCACTACCAGCCACATGAACAACTTTATTTTTAGTTGAATCGACCATTTCCATAAATTTTGAATCCAGCCACCATCAAATGGGTAGTCAAGCAAGTTTATGATTGCCTTGTAAATATTCTTGGCTGAAATGGCACTCGATGTGTCCCCCCCGGTCCACACCAGGGTATCCTCCATGTTTCTAAGTAGGATACCTGCGCCCCTTGAGGCATTGTTGAATTGTTGCCACTCTGTAGTTGTTGGCCCTCGACCAAGTTTTGAGGAATACTTGGTCATAGTTGACCGTTTGGTACTTCGATGGCATGTCGAAGACGGAGCGCATAGCGAAGCAGAGATCACGGGATCTCGCCACCTTTTGTGGAACCTTTTTGGGTTTTTTTGGGAATATTGTAACGAGAAAGGGATGTCGGCCCTTGTTTAGGCCTTTTTCTATGTATAAATAGAGGTCTAGGCAATGTAAGAAAGGATGCAATGTCTAGTCGATGGATTAGTGCATAAGTTGTATCTATGTGATCATAAGTCTGTGTGACTATAAGAGCTCCGTGCATGTTGTAATAGTGCCAAGTGCACAGAGTGTGAGAAGGTTTAGTGATTGGATCTACCCAAGGAAAGAGGATCTAGCGAGCTGTGCAGATCTCTTGTCTTGTGCAGGGTAAGGGTCATTGAAGCTCCGTGTTGTAATTGCTTGCCTGAGATAATATAAAGAAGACTTTGTGGACGTATCCCAAAGGTGGGGGTGAACCACGGTAACTCTGTGTACTATGCTGATGTGTTTGTCTCTCTCTTGCTAAGTGCTCTGATATGTTTAGATAGATTTATTGATGCTTTGTGCTTATGAGATATGAATTCATGCTAGATATGATACATAAGATGCTAATTGATTAATCTATTGAGTATAACCTGTTTATCATTGCTAAGTTCTATATCTGAGTAATTACTGCAGTGCTTTGTGCTTTCTACGAAGTGCATTAATGAATGTATGTTAGGAAATAACTGATGCTAAGTGCGTTGTAAGCAATATAATCATAGATCTGTGTCCTAGCTAAGGTTGCATACCCCCGAGTCCTGCAAATACCCATGCCTCTACCTCGAGTGAGACTTCATCTGCTTCGCAGGTGTTGTCGAAAGGGCCAGTAGTTAGGGCTTTGTTGGTGTGCTCTTGAGCGTTGAACCCTGGGTCTGCCCCTGTGCCAACAAATGGTTCCGTTGTTGGGACCTGGAACTGTGATTGATGGGAACTGAAGAAGAATAAGATTTGTGCAAAATAAGCTCTGTGCGTAGATCTGTTGCCCTAGTGTGCAGTATTCTGTTTGACCCGTGAAGCTTTGAGACAAGACAGAAAGGTCAGATTTGAAGAAGATAGGTCAGATCTGAAGAAAAAGAAGTTAGATCTGCGAAGAAAGAGGTCATATCTGCAAGAAAAAGGTAAGATCTATAAGCTCTATGCTTTGATAAAGGTAAGAATAGTTAAAAGTCTTAGATCTGGAAGCTTTGTGCTCTGTAGAAGTAAGATAAGTGGAATTTTTTTGTTTCTAAAGCATGGATCTAGGTATGTTTGATAGATTTTTTCCTAGCTTCAAAACTAAGGAATTAATAGATGCAAGAAAGTTTGATATGAATAGATCTACTAAGTATAGTGATAGATACGTTATACCTATGCATAGAAAGAATTTTGGGACTAACCAATGGATGCAGGATCCTAGAAATAAATTTTTACAGGCTAACCATTATGATCCTAGCACACAGTACTTGAAAAGTTCGGGATCATTGAAGAGAAAGAGAGGATTAACTCTTTATTACAATTGCAGAAGGCCCAGACATATTTCTAAGGAATGCCCTGGACGAAGACCCAATTGTCTTTGTTGTAAGGATATGGACCATGAAGTACTGGATTTCCCTAGAATGATTGCTAGGCTTGAAAAGATGAATATAGGGCAAGCAGGAGATCAAGAGACCAAGATTATAACATAAACCTAGAAAGAATAAGAAAACATATTGCTACAGATGAGAGATACCTTGAATGACCATTGACATGTTAGGCTATCAGAGATCTTCAAGAAGAAAGAACAGATCGAAGTGAGAATAGGAGACTTCGACATTGACTGTGTTTTGGATGAAGAAACACAGGTGAACATTATGACAGAAGGAACCTGGAAAGCTATAGGAAGACCTAATATGACGCCTTCATTAGTAGGAATAGGGTCATTCAGAGGAAAGTTGGTAAACCTATGTGGAAATCTCACTCAAATATCTATGAATGCTCATGGAGCTTCGACAAAAGAATATTTTGAGATTGTTAAGTTTGTGGAGGACAACGCCCCGTTTACTATGTTACTTGGTAAATCTTGGATTGAGAAAGATCAAGCCAGAAAACAGGAAGCAAAAAAAGACCTAGAACAACAGAAACAAGAGTTAAGAGACTTCTTGACTAGAAGGATCACTCATTTGATTGAAAAACGAGAGAACAGATCAAGGGTTATTTCCCCTAGGAACTTGGATGATGAAGTTGATAGAACACTAGAAGAACCACAGAGGACCATAAAATATGTTGGACAAGTAATACCCATGGATATGAAGAAAGAATCTCAGCACTGCGAAGTTACCATGCCAAGAGAAGAAAAGAATCAGAATGAAAAAATGATGACCGAGACGAAGCGCACTGGGAAGAAGGCTAGAAAACTCATGAAGAAGAAAGAGAAGTTGGAGAAATTACAAAACGTTCCAGAAGAAACACCGCAGAAGGAAAACATACAGAATTTGAGCTTCGCTAGGATAGCAGAACAATGACATATGGAACTTTGCCATGTCGAAGTAATATAACCGTTAGAAGACGATATACCCGTTCCGCTAATGGCCTGAACGGTTCGAAAGAAAGTTATGACCTGTTACCTAACCATTAGACTACGCCATAACAGACAAATCAAGAGTTAATGGACCCTCCTATCCGTTGCAAGCATTCCATTGCATCTTTACTTACTTATCCCGTTGCGCCATGCCCGAAAGACATTTTTGCCAATTGAGATATTGAGCTCATAGAATAACCACATTGTGGAATAAAGACTACCCTGCCTTGCTCTCTACTTGATTATGGTACCTTCATCCCATTGGCAACCTGAGAAAGTGATCCTGAGCTTACATGTCCGACGAGCTTAGCGCAACAGAAGAATCGGTGAGAGAAGTACTCACTAGCTTAAGAACCGAAAGAGTTATGTTGGAAAGAGGAATGTCCACCGGAGTCCAAGCCTCATCGTCAAGAGGAGTAACAACTTCTCCATCCACTGCTCGAGCTGGACCATCCTGACAAACTGCCGAGAAACATATTAAACATAGAGATGACATCATGAATGCCAAACTGATCCCGAGCATCCTTCCCTCTTACATACCTCCTCTAAAAGGTGAAATCAACTGTGACAATGTGCCCCAAGATTACGACTATCCTATGATCACTGCGTACCTACCGAAGGGTGTGCGTGCAGTTCGCACTGAGCAGACCAAGCTCGCATCATTGAAGTTTTGCGACTTCAATATTGGTGACTGGAAAGCCTACAGTATGCTTGCCCCACACAAGTATCCGACGATGACAAAGGGGAAGAATTCCAAGATCATCCCTCAACAATGGACGATGAACCTCGCGCAGTCCACCTTACTTAATGTAATGAAGATTCCACACTTTGGCAGGCACCAGAAGGTGAACGCTTGCGTAAAATTTCTACTGGCGAGCTACCATGGAAGATATCTCTGGTTGAACTGACGTATACCGATTGATCCGACGCTGATCAATCAGATCACTGGGCTGAGCATGTAGGGCCCTAACCCGCAAGACTATTACCCTAGAAAGATCGTGAATCACGCTCTTTCATAGAATATTAAAGAGAACTATGGAAATGTTGAAAAATGCGTGCAAGGTTACAAGGTAACCTCTATTGACAGTGGCGCAGTGCGCCTCTGTAATGTCCCCACTTTGGGACAACAACACAGTGCAGAGGGTTATGATGACCAGAGTAGCCAGATGGAGGTTATAGTGAGTACAAGGGTTATTGAGAGGCATTGTGGGGTCCAGCTTGCATTTCTCATCATATTCCATCATTATGAGTCATTTCGCACAGGTTGGCTTTGGTTTCGTTGCATTCCGACGATTTCCATGATTTTGACTATTTTGAGCTATAAGTCAATGAAATTCACTGAAGAGGTCATTTTGGGCACATTACTTGGAGGAACCTCTCAGTGTAATAGCTCATTGGAATCAGAGAAGTAACACTACAGGATGGGATGGATAGAAGTGACTTTCAGTGGCTAGGGAAGCCACAAGGAGAGATAAGGATCTTTTTAGAGGTAAAAAGGTTAATTAATTAATTAAAGTGATTTAATTAATTAATTAAATATTAATAAAATGAAAGTCACTTTGGAGGGACAAGGTGAGCCAAAAGTATAAAGGAAAGGCAAGGGCCTCTTCTCATTCATTCATGTATGTTTATCTTTTGATTTCTGGCTTCTAGCTAGTGAGCCCAACATTGGGGGTTTTGAGGGTTTTGACTTAACAAACCCTAGAGGACGATTCGATGGTGAAAGATTCCACCTAGCTTGTCCCAAGCTTGGTCTCGGAGATGCAATAATCTCCCACACCATTCTAGTCATATCTACATCAGTGCAGGAGGTTCTACACATCCACATGCATAGGAAGAGGAGGAGGGCGCACCATTGGGGGTTTCGAGCAAGGGGGGCGCACCATCTTTGGAGAGAGATTCGCTGTAGGATATTGACAGGGCCGTTGAGAATTATATCACTTGGGTTTTCATTACAGGGCCTTGGACATCATATCTAGTGCTTTCTGAGATAGTTTTATGGCTTAGATTATTTCTTGAGCAGTGGGGTGAATTGAAGAGAAGGAGGGTGTTTTTGAGATCTAGATCTAGTCCGTTTGGAGGGGTTACACTTCAGATCTGACCCTGAGACTTCACCTAGTGACTTGCAGTGTCCCGATCTATATTTTTGGAGAGTTTCATAACATTTGGAGGCCTCTTTCAGCAGGGTCGAATTATCTAGGGCTTCAGTCATCCAGTGGGGTGCACCATTCAGTGGGGGATTTCAGATCTATAGAGATTGAGAGGGATCTTGGAGATTCGAGCACCTGGGTTGTTCTTACCATCACCCGATCTATCAATTGACATATTTCTTAGGGTGATTGGACACTTTTGGTAGCAGGGCCGAGTTATTGAGGGTTTCGGCCTTCTATTGGAGCATGGCATTCTTCAGCTAGAGAGTTTGGCATTCATATCTGCTTGTATTGATCTTCATTTCTT
>ML776728.1:920032-933671 GCA_009831015.1 Picea engelmannii
GATGATGACAATGACTCTTGCACATGGGCTAGTGATAGTGACTCTACCTCAGAGGATAGTGATGATGACTCTTGCACAGGGGCTAGTGATGCTTGCACACTTGAGGAGGATGATGAACCTTGTGTAGTGGATAGGCAGCTAGATGGACATGACGATAGCACTAGTGTCTAAGAAGACATATCACATACCATTGATGACATTATTCCTTAGCAGAGTGGTGACACTGGTGAGGAGTCACACGTGTTAGCACTTAGAGATGATGAGATGCCTATGAGGGCCGTGACACATTTGTCACCCTTTCATACACCCATGATAGCCATGTCACATGAGGATATCAGTGGCACGCCATATGTGATGCATGAGCCTATTGTGAGGGTTGCACACCATGGATATGTAGATCCACTGATCTAGGAGGAGATACAAGGAGTACAGATAGGGGACCTTACACATACAGATCAACTAGAGGAGATTGAGTCACAGTTATTAGAGACTCCATTAGTTGAGCAGATTGCAGAGGTTGATAGGTTGATGGAGCACTTACTTCTAGGATCAACCTGCAGTGATGAGGATGCACTCTTTAGTAGTCAGGATGACCATAGCATGTGTTTGGACACAACTATATGGAATCCAGGTGCAGATGATAGTAGCAGGTTGAGTGCACAGGAGGATACAACTACTCACACTGGATACAATATGACTCATAGGGAGATAGCAGTTGAGGATGATGTGCAGTTACGTATGGGCAGACTTAGTGGCACAATAGATAACATACAGTCCAACACTTTATCTTCTATAGAGAGTGTTGTTAGCGATGGCACTAGCAGTGAGAGGCATGAGGGGGTACCTCACCATGACCATGATCAGGAGCCACACCACTTAGCAGCACAGTTGAGAGCCAGTGAGGCTATGATCATGGCAGCTGCCAGGCACATTGATGACATGTAGGCACTGATGGATGATTGTTGTTGGAGGGCATCCATGGCACATGATAGCCTAGATGAGGCATTTTCCATAGGTGACTTTCACACTCTCTTAGAGAGAATGTTTTTGATGAGGTCAGACTTCGAGCAGTTGTTGACAAATAGGGACTACCTACTGGTGATGAGCGAGATGTATTACCGAGCCTTGAGGGAGCAGGTGTTGGAGATGGTCCGACTCACTCAGGAGTTGGAGAGCACTCAAGGATTCTTGGGAGGCACACAGACAACCCCTCAAGAACCGGAGTCTAGATTAGATGAGTCTCTTGAGGAGATTCGTCAGAGATTCACTTCAACTGTCCTAGTGGACACTCAGATTTATCATTCAGTCACATTGCTAGGAGATGTTGATGATCTAGTAGGGGAGCATCAGATGATGGATGACACTTCCATTTGTCTTCCGAGAGCGGTTGGCCTCCATGTAGAGGTTGATCCAGTAGTACGCCCAGGATCTATGAGACAACATGAGTCTATGGGGGGCGACATGGGTATGCCAGAGCATACAATGATGAGTGATATCTCACAGAGACATGCCAAGATGTACGGTAGGATTCAGAGGGGTATAGTGCCTTGCAGGGAGGAGACACACCTAGGGGAGCATGCAGGTGTCACTCCTTTGCAGCAACACCTAGTTATGAGAGATCACTTTCACCATTTTAGCAGTTGCATGGGAGATGAGAGATGGAGGTTGGTTGAGAAGTAGTTGGAGGAGTTACTTCTAGTTGTACTGGATGGTGGAGATTCGGTGATGACCACAGGAGAGCATCGATCATGGATATCGATGGACGAGCTTCTGGTCAAATCCTTGGGACTGACCAAAGCATGTGACGCCTTCCAGTCCTATAGTCAGCTATAGATATGTCTGTTATCCTTTTTCGACACATTTATCATTGACAACAACATGAGAAGGATAGTAGATCAGCACAGAGGGCTCCTGACAGTGATCAGTCTCACACAAGAGCAGTTAGAGGAGGTTGGAAGTGATAAACTTCCAACTTTACCATGGGATCTGGGGGTTCATTTGGCTAGCAGGATATCTGACTACTTGATGATCCAGGTTGCACCAGAGAGTCACACACTCCACCTTGGGTTGGGTTGGAGTGGGTCTGCAGGTACTTGTCCTACGGGGCGAGACCTTTCCTTTCGCGTGATCATCATGATAGGACATGGAGATGTTTGGATATGTACTTCTTCTATAGATATGCCTTTACAGATACAGTTTCTGGAAAGCAGGTCCGGTGGTCACAGGTGTTTCAACTTGAGGATCCAAGAGAGGAGGATTCAGCATGTATGCAGGGGACAGTCAGTCGTGGTCAGAGTAGTGCAGTGTCGGCATGAGGATCTTCCACAGATGTTAGAATGGGACCCAGGGATTGCAGGATTGAGCAGTTCATTGACCGACAGGGGAGAGTGGACCATTGCAGGGGAAAGTTATTCTAACTTTCCATTGAGCTTCAGTGTTGAGAGGAGTGCACCACTTGCGGGTGTCTCACGGAGGTCTTGCAGTACCTCATTCTGGCATCAGCATGTGCAGTTGATGGAGACCGTGTGGATCTTGGTAGATATTTGGAGGATGGACTCATTCCGAGATGAGGCCATGTGTCATATGAAGGAGGTTCACAGGGTTGATATCTTTCAGGACTATGCTTCACAGAGTATTGCAGTTCACTTCCTAATATGGGATCCAGGGGGTGGAGTGTACTATTGTCCGTCTTTGGATGAGTTCTACTATGTATCCCACAGGTGGACATGGGATCTTGGTATTTTAATTGAGATGATTTGGTTATTGCTTGAGGACAAGCAATTTTCTAGCAGGGAGGACTGTAATGTCCCCACTTTGGGACATCAACACAGTGCAGAGGGTTATGATGACCAGAGTAGCCAGATGGAGGTTATAGCGAGTACAGGGTTTATTGAGAGGCATTGTGGGGTCTAGCTTGCATTTCTCATCATATTCCATCATTATGAGCCATCCCGCACAGGTTGGCTTTGGTTTCGTTGCATTCCGACGATTTCCATGATTTTGACTATTTTGAGCTATAAGTCAATTAAATTCACTGAAGAGGTCATTTTGGGCACATTACTTGGAGGAACCTCTCAGTGTAATAGCTCATTGGAATCGGGAGAAGCAACACTACATGATGGGATGGCTAGAAGTGACTTTCAGTGGCTAGGGAAGCCACAAGGAGAGATAAGGAGATTTTTAGAGGTAAAAAGGTTAATTAATTAATTAAAGTGATTTAATTAATTAATTAAATATTAATAAAATGAAAGTCACTTTGGAGGGACAAGGTGATCCAAAAGTATAAAGGAAAGGCAAGGGCCTCTTCTCATTCATTCATGTATGTTTATCTTTTGATTTCTGGCTTCTAGCTAGTGAGCCCAACATTGGGGGTTTTGAGGGTTTTGACTTAACAAACCCTAGAGGACGATTCGAAGGTGAAAGATTCCACCTAGTTTGTCCCAAGCTTGGTCTCGGAGATGCAATAATCTCCCACACCATTCTAGTCATATCTACATCAGTGCAGGAGGTTCTACACATCCACAGGCACGGGAAGAGGAGGAGGGCACACCATTGGGGGTTTCCAGCAAGGGGGGCACACCATCTTTGGAGAGAGATTCGTTGTAGGAGATTGGCATGCCATTGAGGATTCTATCACTTGGGTTTTCGTTACAGGGCATTGGACATCAGATATAGTGCTTTCTGAGATAGTTTTATGGCTCATATTATTTCTTGAGCAGTGGGGCGAATTGAAGAGAAGGAGGGTGTTTTTGAGATCTAGATCTAGTCCGTTTGGAGGGGCTACACTTTAGATCTGACCCTGATACTTCACCTAGTGACTTGCAGTGTCCCGATCTATATTTTTGGAGAGTTTCAGAGCATTTGGAGGCCTCTTTCAGCAGGGTCGAATTATCTAGGGCTTCAGTCATCCAGTGGGGCGCACCATTCAGTGGGGGATTTCAGATCTACAGATATTGAGAGGGATCTTGGAGATTCATGCACCTGGGTTGTTCTTACCATCACCCGATCTATCAGTTGGCATATTTCTTAGGGTGATTCAACACTTTTGGTAGCAGGGCCGAGTTATTGAGGGTTTCAGCCTTCTATTGGAGCATGGCATTCTTCAGTGGAGAGTTTGGCATTCATATCTGCTTGTATTGATCTTCATTTCTTATTCAACCTTTGGAGGCATCTTTTGTATTAGCATGAGCATTTTGTAGCAGCTCTTATCTATTGTCTATCTTCTTGGCCATCTGTTGAGCATTCCAGATCGACATCTTCATTGTAGCAGGTTTCTCTATTTTATGAATAAAGAAGATTTGAGATGTTTTGGCGTGTCTATCTTATTGCATATGGTTGAGGTATGTTCCATGGTTATCTGTTTCTGTTATTTGATGCATACACACATATAAACACAATTAAACAAATAGAGAAACAAACTGTTTGACGAACTACCTCACTCAGAAAAAGTTTAAAAAGACACCAAAATCGTGATGATCCTTGCATAATGGCTTGCGATCATTACAAACTCACCTATTATATGATCGCAGGAAAGTTAGTCCGCAATAAAAGACTGATGCAAGTATCTGTATTTGTAGTTGATCTCATAGGAAAATGCGTAGAAGGAGTCCAAATGAACTAGTCGAAGTACTTAGTGGATCAACTTGAATTGGATTGCAGAGAAGCACAAGACCAAGGATATGAGTGCCACTTCAGCTGGATTTTCATCCTGATCGCCTTCATAGCATGGGAGATGCCAGAGGATGCCATTTTTCCTGAAACCCTACTGTTTTAACCATTGGCTGCGAAGTTCAGTACATTATGGTACACGACAGACATAAGCAGGAAATGGCAGTCGAATACCCTCTTTCACAGATACTACATCCAGTTGAAGACCGCGATACAAGCCACACCTCACATTACTCCGAACACACTCCACAGGTTCAGACCCTTAATGAAGTTCAGTGCAGACCGCCACTTCATATACCTAACTCCATGCGTTGATGAGCACCAGGAACAATTGCAGTCCTATTATAAATTGACATAAGAATACCTTGAAGATATTACCAAGGAATGGTCGGCGAACCTCCTCGTTGCAGCAGATCCAATGGATATTTCAGATATCAGCAGCCCAGAAACTGCGCAGGACACACCTGGGCCCAGTAAGACACATAATACAAAGAAGACAAAGAAGACAAAGGAGACGAAGAAAACTGAAGAGGTTCAATATGTGGATAGCCTCTCTGTAAGGACAACTTCCGTCACACCAGATGAAGAAGGTAACGATGAAGACCTAGAAGAATTTGAACAACAACCAAAAGATGAAGTCAAAGTTCTAAAGAAAAGAAAAGGGTCACCTTCGAAGTCTTCCGTTAAGAAGAAAGCCAAAGTGACCATGACCAAGATGAAGACCACACTTAATCCAGATGACTTTAGCTTTCTCCTCGTGACTTTGAATGAAGCTATAGAAGAGATCACAGAAAATAAGGAGACCAAAAAACAAACGATGTACGATAGAATCGAAGTTGAGCTCCAAGGAGTACAGTGAGCCCTCCAGTCTAACCACATAGTCTCCACTGCGCCTATGCCAGAAGGAACACTCGAAGCAGGAGACGAGTCAGTTCAACTTCGCAGGATTGCTGAACTAGTCGAAGTATGCCTTCAAAAAGTAGAAGAAGTAACAACGCAGGCCACCCATGCCCTAAAGAACGCACATGAGGAAATCATAGAGCACCACCAAGATGCACAGCAAGATAAGGAGGCCATCCAAGAGAATTTTTATAAAGAATGCGTAAATATCCAAAAGGAGAAGGAGTAACTTCTCGCGAAGCAAATAGGGATCAAAGAAGTTGTCAATAGAGCATTTCGCTCTGTGACTGGCTTAGAACAGAAGGAAGAAGAACCCATAGAACGCCAAGTAATGAATCTTGCCGAAGTCATTCAACAACTGCAACAAAAAGTAGTAGAACAAGAGCTCCAAGCTATACCGAGTACTCCACAAGAAGAACGTGACCAACGCGAAGTGAATGCCCGAAGTATAGTAGAAAGGATTAAGGCACTCACTGAAGAATGTAAGCAATTAAGTAGTAGAAGTGTGCAGATACATGAGAACCTATCCGAGAACTCTGAATTGCATAAATTGGAGTCACAACTCCAGGAGGTGAAGTACCAAGATGAGAAGTTACAGGTACAACTGAAGGCCCTACCGACCATAGAGAAAATGAAGAGGTCCCAAGAACACCGCGTCGTGTATCAGCAGATTCATATGATCCAGAGAAAGGTCATGGAAGTGACACAATAACTTCAACCTTTGCAGGATAGGGTATGTCAACTATTCTTAGAGATTAAGAGCCAAGGGACAAACCTGGAACAGGTTGTGAACACAACAGAGCAATGCCTAGAAGGACCAATTAGTAACACACTTATTCATAAGTTTTCCGAGCAAGAAGCAGTAGCGAAGCAATAGGTCGAAGCAGCTCGAGCGAAGCTCGAGACCTTCAAGGTGGAGTTACCCAAAGAAGAGTGACTCGGGACGAGTCACAAATGAGTGTTGGGGGCCTGTTGTCCCTCGACCAAGTTTTGAGGAATACTTGGTCATAGTTGACCATTTGGTACTTTGACTGCCTATTGAAGATGGAGCACATAGCAAAATGAAGTTCACGGGATCTCGCCACCTTTTGTGGAACCTTTTTGTTTTTTTTTTGGAATATTGTAATGGGAAAGGGATGTCGGCCCTTGTTTAGGCCTTTTTATATGTATAAATAGAGGTCTAGGCCATGTAAGAAAGGAGGCCATGTCTGGTTGATGGCTTAGTTCATAAGTTGGATCTATGTGATCATAAGTCTATGTGACTGTAAGATCTTTGTGCATGTTGTAATAGTGCTGAGTGCACAGAGTGTGAGAAGGCTTAGTGCTTGGATCTACCTGGGGAAAGAGGATCTAGCGAGCTGCACAGATATCTTGTCCTATGTGGGGTAAGGGCCATTGAAGCTCCATGCTGTAACTACTTGACCGAGATAATATAAAGAAGACTTTGTGGATGTAGCCCCAGGGTGGGGGTGAACCACGGTAACTCTGTGTACTGTGTTGATGTGTTTGTCTCTCTCTTTCTAAGTGCTTTGATATGTTTAGATAGATTTATTAATGCTTTGTGATTATGAGATATGAATTCATGCTAGATATGATACATAAGATGCTAAGTGCTTAATATATTAGTATAACCTATTTATCATTGCTAAGTGCTAGATCTGAGTAATTACTGCAGTGCTCTGTGCTTTCTGTGAAGTGTATTAATGAATGTATGTTAGGAAGTAATTGATGCTAAGTGTGTTGTAAGCAAGATAATCACAGATATGTGTCCCAGCTAAGGTTGTAGACACCTGAGTCCTGCAACCACCCCTTCCTCTACCTTGGGTGAGACTTCATCTTCTTTGCAGTTGTTTCCGAAAGGGCCGGTAGTTAGGGATTTGTTGGTGCGCTCTTGAGCGTTGAACCCTGGGTCTGCCCCTGTGCGAATAGTAGCGACATCTCCACTGAGTCCCAATGAATCGATACTTAGCCACTGGTCTAGAAAGGAGATTGCATTGGCAGTGTCTCTCACTTGGGATAATACAAAAATATGATTGTTGTGCAGGTGTAATTGTAGAGATTCTGAAAGAAGAGATCGATCCTCCATGCCGATGATCTTGTCCTTTCCAAGAGAAATTAAATGGCCCGACCCAGGGCACCATCGTAGCCAGTGAAGAATCACGTTTAAATTTCTGGTCAGGCCATTCCAAATGTTGGATGCCCTTTGCTGCTTGTGGGATGCTCTTCCAATATATTTTTCCAATAAAATTCTGTGCCAAATACAGTCATGAGTCAGCACCCTCCAAACTGTGTTTGTGAGTAAAGACAAGTTGAAAAAATGGAGGTTTTGGAGCCCCAAACCACCACAAATATTTGGTCTTGACAGGATGTCCCATCTACATAGATGAAATTGATGCTTATCCCTATTCCCACTCCACAGGAAAGTAAACATTAACTTACGGATTTTGTTTAGAATAGTTCACAGAATCACCTCCATGGAAATCCAGAACACCGATTAACTCTCCAGCACTGCTTTAACTAGGATAAATCGAGCACTGAGTGAGAGCCACTTGCTACACCAAAGCCTGATCTTATTTTCAATTTTGGCCACCAGCCAAAACCAATCTTCGGTCTTTGAAAAACCTGACTTTAAGTAGTAACCAAGGTACTTGAAACCCGAACTCAAATCAACAAAGGTAAAGGGGATGGATTCTTTTAAAGGAATGAACTCCGCTTCCTCTAACCCCCAATAATGAATAGTAGTTTTTCAATAATTTATGCACAGACCCGAGACTAAGAAAAAGGTCTGAAGTATGTCCATGATCCCTCTCCACTCAGAAGGATATTCCTTTGACATTATAAGAACATCGTCAACAAACATTAAATGGACAATCTTTAAAAGATTAGAAACCTTTATACCTGACATATTGTGTTCATAAATGCTTCTGGATAAACTCAGGATGAGCCCTTCCATTATCATAATGAATAGATATGGGGATAATGGGCATCCCTGACGAATCCCCCTCCCACTCTTGAAGTAATCCATCGCCTCGCCATTTATCAACACTACAAAGATGGCACTAGTTATGCGACACATTATCCATTCCGTCAGCTTAAACCCGAAGCCCACTATGAGTAAAATCATTCTTAAGTACTCCCAGTCTATGCTATCATAGGATTTTTTAAGATCTAGTTTCATTACCAGAGATTTAATATTCTTTTTTTTAATGCTGTGTAGGATTTCATGGGCCGATCCAATAGCATCCTGAATCCTTCTACCCTACAGGAACCCCAGTTGTTCTACAGAGAGACATTTTGACAACACTAACTTATTTGATTTGCAATAACTTTTGAGATCACCTTATAAATAAGATTACATAAGGAGATTGGTCGGTAGTCATTGAAGGAGATCGATTTGTTTTCTTTCGGGATGAGGGCCAGAAAAGTAGAGTTTATACCTCCACAAAGGTGATCTTTCCTCCTCGATTCCTCCACCATCTCAAGAAGATCACCTCCCACAAGATCAAAGAAGAAGGTGAAGAAATCCGTTGTCCACCCATCAGGGCCTGGGATCCTTTATTTTTTAAAGTTTTCTAGAACTGATTTTAATTCCTCCAAAGTGACAGGCTTAAAGAGAGACTCTGTTTCCTCCTCATCAACCATCTTGGGATAGAGACTAGTAATCCTGACCAATTCATTTATGTTTTTCCTTTATTTGGCTTTAAAAAAATGTTTAAAATAGTTAACAACCTCCTCTTTAATCACACCCTGATTGGATAGGTTGACTCCACTGCCATTGATTATCTCCCAAACATGTTTCCGATTCCTGTTATAGTTGGCCATTCTGTGGAAATATTTAGTGTTATAATCACCACTTTTGATCCATGTTACCCTGCTGCGTATTCTCCATGTTTCCTCCTCCCCATGTAGTAATTTATTCTTGTTACTTTCCAGCTCATGAAGATACCTATCCTCCTCCATGGATAAGGGGTTTTCAATAATTTTTAGTAGAAACTGCTCAATCTCTGTTTCCAGGTTTTCCATGATTAACTTCTCATGCGCATTAACTTATTTAATCCATCTTTTAGTTTGTCTTTTGAGTTATTTTAACTTCCAAACAAGTCTCACCTATTTATTACCCTCCAAAAGGAAACGAGGATCATTCCAAACCAAATGGACCAGATTTATGAAATCATGTTCCTGCAGCCAAAGCGCATTAAATTTGAAAGGAAACACCTTGTATAGTGGAGAAGTCTCCAGTTGGATAAGAAGGGGAGTGTGATCTGAAACATAGGGATATTCCACCCATGATCTAGATAAGCCAATAGTTGACAAAAATCCTTCAGATACTAAACAACTTTCAAGCCATCTAGCAATGGATTCATGACCAGATCGACCATTACGCCAGGTAGGGACCAATTTTGTGGGCTTAACATCAACCAACTTCTTGGATAAAAATAAGTCTCTATAGAAATCCTTAGTCAGACCAGGCACAAATGAACCCCCCCAATTCTCATCCGAGGATAAAATGATATTTCGATCACCGACAATAATAAGATTATTATTGGAAAGGATACTGCTATCAACTAAGGAGCTCCAGAATAACTTCCGTTCTTTACACGACCCATATACATTAATAAGCATGACCTCCTTTTGAGTGAGAATACATCTACCAGTTAACAATATACCCCCGATAGTCCGGAAGGAAGCCAAGTCATATAAATTTGGGTCCCAGGAAACTAGTAAGCCACCAAAATTTCCTGTGGAGTTTACAACAGTTGAAGCCCAAGAAGGGAGAAGATGGTGCAAAAAATCTTTGGATTTCTGTTCATCGGATATAGTCTATTGCAGAAAAACAATGTCAGTCCGAGTGCGTTCCAACAGTCTACGCATAGAGGCAACTTTGAGGGTGCCTCCAATCCCCCGAATATTCAAGGAGAGAAGTAACATCACTTTTCCCTCGCCAGGGCCTTCACTTCTCTAAGGGCCCCAATTTCCAGGGAGAGAAGAACATTTTCATCAGTTTGATTAATGATACCCACCTATTTCTTACGAGAGCTTCGCGTCTTTATAGGAGAAAGTTCAGAGCCAATACATTGTGACCATGCAAAGGCCTTTCTCCCCTTTCCAGGAATCTGAGAGGAAGAGGTACCAGTATCTTCTTTTGGATCTATGGCCTCCTTACCTAGATAGATAGGAAGCAACATAGGTTCAAGGGGGTTCTTTAAACTGGGTATTAAGGAGTCTAAAACAACAGAGAGGCTTGATTATTCCTCCTTTGCCTCTTTGTAGCCCGACACAATCGGGGGAGTATTGGAAGGGTCCAACTGAGGGACAAGAGTTCGAAGAGGACTAACCAGAGAAAGGTTCAGGGCATGAATCGAGAGGAGGGGAGAGGAAGGCAACTGGGGGTATTCAAGATTTTGACCCACTGAGGGTGAACTAGAAGAATGAGTGACGACAGAAATGCTGGGAAGGGAGGATGAAGAGGATTCCGAGGTTGAGGGTTCTAAGGGAGTTTCTTCAATGCCAGGGTTACTAGCCTTCGAATTTGTTTTGGATAATAACCAATCCAACTTATCAATGGATTCCTTCTCCCAAAAGGACAGAGAGTTATACAAGAAAGGGCACAGGGATTTTAACTTACCAGATAAAGTCGCCCCAGACTCCTGCTGAGGAGAAGAGGATACTCCTGAGGTATAATCCATGAAGCTCAAAGAGACATATTCTTCCATGTAATATGGCAGAATCCTCTATAGTTCGAAATCTTCAGAAAAATCATCCACTACCTTTCCAGTGTAGTCACGACGAAGGTGACCTGTGTGGCGGCAGAGGTTGCACCAGAAAGGCAACCCAAGATAATCGAGTGACTGATCAATCCTTCGCCCTCTCCACTCTATCTCGATAGTTTCCGGTAAACCACAATAAATGTCCATCTCAACAATAACTCTGCCCATTTTCTGCACAGGAGCATTAAGTAACTTGGAATCCAGAGAAATAAATTTACCCAGTGAATCACCAATGGCTCGCAAGGCTCCTACATTCCAGAGGTACAACGAGAGGCCCGGTAGTAGAACCTAGAGATGCCTAAACTTGAAGTAATCAATATCTGGGAAATGCGACCCTCCATCATTTTAGCATAAGACTACTTCCCCCAAACACCCACAATGAGCTCAGTAAAAGTGAAGCATCCTCCAAAGAATTGCAGATAAACCCGAGCCACCCTTTGGTGAGATAGATAACCTCAGGAGAGTAACCAATGAGAGGTAACCACTGGTTTTTGATCCAAACCTCAAGAGGTTCTTTACTAAGAGATCTATAAGAGATCCTACCCATGAGTCCACAGAGCGCCATCCTGCAAGTATCTTCTAAACCCACATCATTTCCTAACACCAATCGTTTAGCCTTTATGTTGGCTTTCCACACCTTTCGTCGGAACATGGCAGGTGAAATTGAAATAGAAGGTTTCTTGTGTCCCCCTAGAGAAGAAGATCTGTTTATAAATCCTGGGAGAGCAATATTCGACTGAGGACCCATCCAAGGGACGTTAAAATGAGGGAGAACAAGCGTCAAAGTTCTGGATCTTAGTAGAGGTAGTGACGAAGGGCTATAGAGTAAACCAGTAGAAGGGGTCGTCTTTCTTGTATTAGTTGAAATACCAGATGGCCCACTCCCCAAGTCGTCAACCTTGTCATATAACCCCACTTGTCTCCAGGTCATCTCGTCTTCTAGGCTCATAAGAGTCTTGATGTTTCTTTCCAGTTCGTTAATGGAGAAAGTACCCATCTAGACCCACCAGTAGCCAACCACCACTAGCACTAAAAAAACTGTCAAGCAAACAATACCAAGTTAAAAAACTCAGAAGGGTCCGTGACCCAAGGAGACAAACCCGCTCCTGTCAAGGCACCAGTAATAAGAAAACAAGTAATGTAAAATGACAAAACTCAGGGATAGGGAGACATAGGTCGAAGAGAAGGTTCTAAAAAACTGCAGATAACAAAGACATAACCGATGAAAAAAAAAATAAACACACTTTAGTAAAGTAAGATTCACAGTTGAATCCCAAGGCATAAACTAGCCATAAATGGTAATAGTCAAGAACCAAGTTCAAAAACCTTCCCACCCAAAGAATTTATAAAATGAAATAAGTTAGGTTTTAAGTGTTATTTATAAATACATTAATAATTTTATTTATTTCAATAGATTAAATTTTAGAGACTTAAATTCTCTATAATTAATCATATGGCATATCTTAAATCCTCTATAATTAGTCATATAGCATGTCTATAAAAAGTAAAAGGATGAGTAATGTATGATGGGAACATGAAAATGCTCTAATACACCATTGTATGAATCTAATAAAGTTAAAAATGAATAGGATAACGACACTAATGATCTAATACACCATTGTACACAAAGTGTGTTGCGGAACATCGTCATTAAGATTACAAAAAGTGTGTTGAGTAACAATACATTTCAAACAAGGGTTGCATGGCAGCTTAGTCCCTGCCACTCAATGAACTAAGCTACCATGCAACATTTTAAGAATGATAAAATAAAAAATAAAATTAATCTAAACAACAATATAATTATATATTCGTTATACTTTCTATGTTGGTTCCTGGATGAATGCAATATCATATTCTGGCATTCTCGATGGTGATGATGATGAGGAGTTTGGTTCTTTACAATATGAGTTACATGAATAAGTGAAACGATAGGAAAGTAAATAATAATAAACCAAAATACTCATTAACAATTAATATTTTGTCTTTATCCAATTAATAGTTTGAATGATTTTACTCTTAATCCAAAGATGCTAAGTTAATAAGTAAGGTCAATCAATAGATGTGAAAGTGGTGAGGCTGGGAGCTTCAGGAAAGCGCTGAGGATGGGAGGTGGTAGCACAGTTAGTTGGGGAGGTGGCAAGTGACAACACATTTAGTGGAAATTTTGTCTTCCTCCTTATCAACAATTAATTTAGTAAGGTTTTGGTAAGATCTTGATACCAAACTGGGGATTACCCATGGTAAGTTGGTAAAAGCACACATATTTTCAAGGCTGAGGTACAGAGATCAAATCTCATAGTACT
>ML776728.1:938833-958288 GCA_009831015.1 Picea engelmannii
TGTAACCAGCAAATGTTCACAGCTATCAATTTGGGCAAGCCTGCAGATAGCAGCTGCAGCTTTTCTTTGATTTCAAAGAAACTCGAGTCCAGCAAATGAACTAAAACTGGTACGCTGCCCTGACCTGCAACAATAAGTACATTATTGTCATCTTCTAGCATCAATACCAGTAATGAATCCAAGGCCTTCTGTCTGGATTCCAGATTTCCAATTTGCAGCCGAGCTAGAAGCTCTCTGCAAGTGCACCGTATTGCTTCTCGGTTCAAAATAGTTCTTGACCGAGAAAGCATAGGGGGTATCACAGCTTCTTGTAGAACTCCGCTTTTAAAGAGCAGCTCAAAGTCTTGAAGATGCTGGTTTAATTGCAGATTTGGAGAGCATAACCTTAGTCTAGGGGAAGGATTCGGCATGGATCGAATTCCATGAGACTGGTCTTGCTCTCTCCACTGTTCAGAAAGTATCAAGCGTTCTGAAAACCGGCGGCCTCTGTCCGGGAAACATGACGGTATACCAAACATCGGTATCAGTCATTTTGGAGCTCGAGCCCATAACTCAGATTCAGATTCGTATCAGTGATTTTGGAAACGTGGACAGGATTGATTAGTTCAAATTGTATGGAAAAACACAGTAGTTAAGGGTGGTAGTTGGAAGCACTGTTTTAAATATTATTTAATGCATGGGAAGACGTGAAGCCAGCAATAAGACTTTAAACTTATGAACTAATCAAAGTGTAACAAATATATATATATATTTTTATTTTAAAATATATTAATACAAATTTCCTAAGTTAAACATTATAATTTCTAAAAAAAATTAAAGTCAAGCCTAAACTAATAGCAAGTCAACGATGAACTCATCGCTATTAGTCCCTGGCCTTGGCAGAGACTAATAATGTTGCATCTATTTGCTTGTAAAAACTTTTAGCATGTGATTCGAGAAACAATATAACATTTTTGGGTCTGAAATATTCATAAATGTCTAATTGAAAGTAATATATTTTGAAATAGATATTGTATTATATTAAAAAAATTATTAATAACATTTTGATATGTATTATCTACGATTTAATTGAAAGTAATATATTTTGATATAGATATTTTATTATATATAAAATATTTATTAATAACATTTTGATATGTACGATTTAAGTAATACAAATTTGTTAATAACATTTTAATATATATTATTTACGATTTAAGTAATTTTTTTTTCATTAAAAAAAAAAAGATTTAGAATATTCAACAAAATTAGAAGATTTTTTTTTTTCTTTTTCAAAATTCTTTGGTTCATTTACGAAAGAGGATAAGTACAACCATCTTTGTTGTTTCCAAATAACGTCATCTAGACTAATTCATTCTTAACACCAAATAAAAGTATATCTTTACTCTATTCTTATTTTTTGAATTGATTTATAACATAGGCTTAATCCTTTCAAATAATGGATGATTTATTAATCCAAAAAGAAGATGAACATAATCACTAACCACATTTTCTTCACTATGATTAACCATGATTTTATTCATATTATATTTGTAGTAATTAATCCAAAAATAAGATGAACACGATTACTAATCAAATTTTCTTCAGTATAATTAACCATGATTTTATTTATATTACTTTTATAGTATTATCAAACATTGGTGTCTCATCAATTTCATTTCAACATCTTAAATATTATCATATATGTTTTTATTTCTACCGATTATAATGTTTTCTAAATTCAATTCATTGACTTACACAACCTCTTAATTTCCCAAGTGTTTGAAATATAAAAAATAATAAATTCCTATCTATTAAAAATATCAAACCATGATTTTAATGAGCTATTATCTAATACATAATTCAATTTTACATACAAAACATGATATAGTTAATTTCACAAGTATCTCTATCTTTTGCAACACCAATATCTACATGAGATTCATTCTACCACTTTCCATGCTTTCTAGTACTAATCGTATTCATGTTTTTTTTACATTTTCAGAATTTCAAATTTCTAGCATTCAACATTTTTCTATCAATTTTTCTTACACAATGAAACCTTGAACTTGTTATCACATTTATTTGTAAAGGGGGGTGTTTTCCTAAGAAATTTGCCCCCTTGTCGAAGGAATGGAAGAAAACGAGCAAAAAAACCCCACAATTTGGCTTCTTTCCTAAATCGAATGAGCGATGTGACCTTTTGGTGCAAAGTGATAACACGCGTGCAAATCTGGGCAGCTGAGATCTACGCGCCTCATATCGACGATCGTTGATCATATCGGGGTCCCAACATGTGCGAACGTTATAAATTGTAGGGCGGGCTGGGTTTGAAATCGTGGTTTTGTGGAGATGCTACATGTCAGTCAGAGGCACACATCGGGCCCAAAAGCGATGAAGAGTCAAACCACTTTTCGCAGCCCCGATATGCACATGTACATATAACGCCCTATCCCGGGTCGACAAATGGTCGCTCCACAACTACCTTGACAGTACCTATCCCCTTCTCATCTCTCGACACCTGTGCCACCTTGCTCCACATCACCTCCGTCCCATTACACCTCATTTCCCACTTGTGTGCCCCCCACGCTATCCTCAGCCTCCTCTTCCCATCCACGACTGTCCACATGACCATATCCCATCCATTATTCCATGTCGAGCATGCCAATCACTTCCTCAACAACCACGTTCGCAGTCAGACCTCCCTGCAAGCATCCAACTGAGATCCAGATGGTAGAATGTAGAGGCCGCTAAGTTCCGCAGGTGCAATGCTAACTCGAGCCTTCTCGATCCCAATGAAACAATTATTGAGGTTGGTTGGTGGTGGTTGAACATCATTTCCACCATAAATGGAAAGCCCGAGAAAGGACTGTCAGCAAGTCGACTCATCTGCAGGTCCGTTCTGAAGCGCGATTGCGTCTGACTGAGGTTCACGTCTGACTAGAGATTGCATGCACAGTCTTCCAGGAGGCATGTAGACATAACACTTTCAATGTAAAGTCTCGAGCACGTCTTTGTGGTTTTTCTCTGAGTATATAGGAGTCTTCCTAATATTTTTGTAAGGGTCGATGGTTGAGCTAAGCTCCCAATTTGTAAAGTTTTAATGAAGCCTCTTGTTCTCTGGTTATGTATCTGTATTTGAGACTTCTTGTTTAATGAAAGTCAATTTCCTTCCATATCTCTGTAACAGATGTGTTAAGACACTCGGGCATGGATGATCCAGTCAAGGGTAGTTATGTTCTTGTGATGTAGGTTTGATCACAGTGGCATCACGACCAGTTTTGATCAGTTTCTTGTGATTGCTTTTCCCCTAACGCTGAATGAATCGGGCATGGATGATCCAGTCGGGTTGTTATTATCGAATTGTGATGTATGTTTGATTTCAGTTCAGTAATAAATTCATTCAGTTCCTTGAAACCCTGAACCAAGAGGATCTTGTCTTCATAGTTTTTCCTCTTTAATCTACTGGAAGACCGGATGTCCATAGCATATTTCTCCATTCTTATCAAAGTTCTCCCCCCTACTCACCCTTGCTACAACTTGCTAACTGAATTTATATAAAGACCTCATATACCTATGCACACCATCCCAATTTTCTGAGTTAAAGTGATACCATAATGAGTCTACGTCGATTAGACCCCCTTTAAAATTATTCATTGTGACATACAAACTGATGGGTACTGGGCTTACCTCTGCTGCAATTCAGAGGTGACTTCCAGTGCCAACATTTCTAGCGTCGTTGTCGGGGACGAATTGAAGATTTTCCCTGAGAATTGAATGACAAAGATTACTAGTTTTGAAGGTGCATCAAGGCTTAGTACATCAAAGATTGCAACTGTGCACCTAACGAATCTACTGCGGAGACTCCATTGAGACAGATCCATTGTTTCAGATGTGGCTTCCAGGGGCAGACACACGAGGTCCACTCCACAGTTGCCTTTAGCAACACCTGAAGCTGACCCATAGAAAGTCATCAGAAAATGAAAGATCCTTTAGGAGGGTGCTTCAGCTGTTGAACCAAGTATTTTTGATGATTTTCACCATCCTCCTATAGCAACTCCAGTGGTTGTTTCTCACTTTCCTATTACACCATCTACTGGAGCTTCTAGAAATTTAAATTTTGGGAGTGTTCCTTCTGATTTCCCCTCTCTCAGTTTCACTACTACTCCTCCTGTTAAAGTTGCTAGTTTTGCAGAGGGGGAAACCTCTGTTCCCTCGAGCCCTGAGGCCTTTTCTCCAGATCCTCAGTTGTTTCTCTTTGTTCCCAGAAGCACACCTCTCATCTCCCCTGCCCGAACTCCATCCCCTCCTGGTGCTCCTCTTGTTCACACTCCAATGGCAGGAGCTAATCCCCCCAGAAATAGAATAGACACTATAGTAGCTGCCAGATATGCCCCTCTCATTTTTCCTCAGCCTCTTAATGCCCTCCCAACCGATGGCTACCTTAAGAAGCTGCCTAAGTTCACGTGGGAGGGAGATATCACTGCAGAGGAGCACCTTGCAACTTTCTATAGTTATGCTGATAACTATGTCATAGTGAATGAAGATGTGTGGATGAGGATTTTTGGCCATAGTCTTGATGGAGAATCGAGAAAGAATTCATGGCCCTGACCCCTGGATCCATTTATGGGATTGAGGCTTTAGATGATATCTTCTTAAGACAATGGGGGGATAAAAATGACTTCATGTATTATATCACAGAGTTCAGGTCCCTAAAAAGGAAAGAGGGAGAGTCTGTCTCTGACTTCTCCAAAAGATTCAACAAAATGTACAATAAGATCCATGCTGAGATAAATCCTACTGAGGCCTCTGCCAAAATCACATACGCTAGTGATTTTGCCCCTGATTTATGCCTCCTGTTAAGAGAGAGAAGAGCTACCTCCTTGGATTATGTGCAAGATGAAACCCTAGAAGTAGAGTCTAATATATTGACAGTTGACCGACTCATGAATAAGGCTGATAGAGACAGAGGAAGAGGAATATCTGAAGCCTCAACCTCCAGTTCCTCTGCCCCCCCCCCCCTTCAAATGGATGAAGTAACCAAGTTACTAAAATCACTTTCAGATAGAATGGAAAGGTTGGAATTAGAAGGGAAGCAAACATACAAAAATCCTCAAAATGTTGATAACAGAGGCAACTTCAGGAGGCAGAATAACAATTCTCCTTAGATTATTCAAAGACAACCTCAAAATAGAGATAGGGATGATCAAAAAATCCATAACCCTCTTCAAAACAACCTTGTTACAGATGAGGGTGGAGGTGAAGAAGACCTCGATCTAGAAATTCACTGTCTTGAAGACACATCCTCTTCTCCTCACTTAACTTAATCAACATATGAAGAGTCCCTCATGGACAACCAATTAAACGAGTTGAAAAAGGGGGATAAGGCTAGTGACAACCCAAATAGATACAACCTCAGGTCCAAAAAGAAAGGAGGAAAGCCTGATGTTCCTAATCAGCCTACCAGAGAAGAAAAGCCTCTTGAAGATGTAGCAAGAAACAACAAGGAGAAGGAAACACATAACCTCCCACCAGTAGCCAAAGGTCCTATCCCAGAGGTAAGAGAAATTCTGAAGCTCCCCTCCTATTTTAACTTTGAGCATGAAATTCAGAAGATTAGGATTCCTGTCCCCCTTTTAGAGTTCGTCAAGCATGAGGAATTTAGGATATCCCTATCTACTCTGTTGCTTCCTGAACCCTCGAATCATCCCACAGACTCAATCAATTTGCAAGACAAAAATCCATCAGTCATCTTAGGTCCCATGGTAGAAGATAAAGATGATTCATCCCTTTCCTTCTACACATCACTGAACATACATGATAAGGTACTGCATAATTGTCTGATGGATTTGGGAGCATCTCATAATCTCATGCCCAAAACTGTCATGAAGGAAATAGGATTGGAAGTCACCAAAGCATACCATGACTTGTATTCTTTTGATTCAAGGAGGGTGCAATGTCTTGGGGTCATCAAAGATCTAGTTGTGACCTTGTTTCAGCTGCCCATGAAAAGTGTGTTCATGGATATTGTAGTGGTTGATGTTCCCCCAAAGTTTGGCATGTTATTGTCAAGATATTGGATAAAAATGCTTGGGGGAACATTGCATATGGACCTCACATATGCTACTATTCCTGTGTTTGGGGGGGAGCATAAAAGACTGTACAAAGAAGCTCAGTTGGCCTATATTATTAGTGATGAATTTGACCCCACCAACCATCCCATCTTTTCACTTGAGACTAATTTTGGATCTAGCTTATTGCAACTCACTGATGTCCCTGAACCTCCTCTTGAAATCAGAAAACAGTCCCTTAATTTCTGTGAAGATTCTCCTCTGATTACCTCTATTTGGAAAATGTTCTTTGATGGAGCCTCTTCTAGAGAAGGTGTTGGTGCTGGAGTGGTCCTTTTTTCACCTGTTCAAGAAATTATATCTCTGTCCTATAAGTTAGAATTTGAAGCTACCAACAATGTGCCAGAATATGAAGCTCTTGTTTTGGGTTTGAGAGCTGCAAAGGACATGGGGATTGAAGAGATATCAGTGTTCAGGGATGCCAAGTTAATTTTCCATCATATCAGAAATACTTATCAATCCAAACACCCTCAGCTCAAAAGTTATAGAAATGAAGTGTGGGACCTAATTTATAGTTTTTACTCAGCTTTTAACATTTCATTTGTTCCCAGAGAAGAGAATTCCATGGCCGATTCTCTAGCTATCTCAACAAGTAATTTCAAAGTTCCTCTGCCACCTAAACTCATATACGATGTAGAAGTGAAATATAGACCCTCTATACCTACCAATGTCAAGCATAGGAAAGTGTTTGAGGATGATCTTGAAATCAAAAGATTCCTGGAGGCTGTTGATGAGTTTTCTACATCACACATTGATCAGGACCCAACTTTTGACATAGATCCCCATCCTGATGTTTTTCTGAACAAAATTTCTAATCATCACATTGTTCAATTGCCCAATGATCACATCCCAAAGGGATTGGTCCCTATGGAATGATTATTTGACAGAAATGATGTGACAGTGAAGGGTAAAGTCTCAAATGATGATGCTGATGTAGCTGAGTGTAATATTTGTAAATGTGTTGAACCTACACATAATAGATCTAGCTAAACAATAATACACACATTTGGTGAGAGTGTTTGACAAATAACAAGAAGGAGATAAAGAATTAAAGAATTCTCATTAACCGTTGTGAATAATGAATAATTTACACATGATATACTCTGTATAACTCAACGAGTGCGCTCTGGAGGTGAACCAATTTTCCATAGTGGTGGTCTAGAGTGATATGGACACACACCAACAATTATGGGAGTGAAATGCCACATAGTCTAGTCTCTCAGGCAGTTACGGGAGTGAACTGCCACCTAGTTGAGTTAACTAGTTAACTAGTCTTTAGTTAACTGACTGAAAATAGAGTAGTGAGGAGTTAACTCAGGGAATCAAGGCTAATGTGGCATTTTGGTGATGATACCAAGGCAAGGTCTAATTAGCATGGTGATGATCCTAATGTTGCATGGTGACAAAACCAATGCAACATCTAAACTCAACTCAACTAGTAAAACTGAAGTGTCAATTGAAAGAGAATATTCTCCAGGTGGAATATTCTCCCCTAAAATATAGGAGACTGAATAATCACTAATAAACAAGGAAAAAAATTAGGAAAAACAAATCCTAGGTGTGTGTGAAGTAACTCCAACACCCCCCCTGAACATCACTATGGTGAAAATAAAGAATGGGTCCCAACAACAAGACCATGTTAGGTACCCAAATACAAAATATACACTGGAAATAAAGTGAGGAAAGAGGGAAAACCTCATGGGAACCCCCCCCCACCTCAAATTACAATGTATAAAAAATAAATGAGAAGGAATAGAAAGCAATTGCTAAGAAACCTTGTCCTTCACTCCAATAAGACCTCGCAACTGTGGAAGTTTGTGATCATTAAAGATTTTGTTGAATATGTAGATGTCTGCATGGATTTGATGAAGTATATGCACCATTGAAATTTCCACACATATCCACTTTCTCTTCTTGTAATGAAGAAGATCCAAATAAAGTTTGGATAAAACTTTGAAAACAGTGCGGCCGTTTCCAAAAAAACGCTGAAATTTTGTTGATTTTAAAACGATCATAACTTCACTTCCTGGACTTCGTTTCTGACGATTTTGTTTTTTAAATTGGATATTTTCCCGAGAGGAATTCAAATATACAATTTGTTTTTGAAAATTGTGCTCATAAAATATCATAATTGAGTTTGATGTGTGCGGCTCCCTCTTTGTCTCATGAGATGCATGCATTGCGCATGGAAAAGTGTCTGCATGTGACACCTGAGATGCATGCCATATATATTCCACATGAATTTTAGAAAAAAAATATGAAATGGATTAGACATCATCTTCAATTAATGGAATACAACTTTGTGCAAATAATTTTGTAGAAGACTTTTCATAATAAGAGGCTTGATCTTCTGATGGCTTCTCTTCTGGCTCTATCTATTCAACCTCCTGTATGAAATGTTCACAATCTTATTTATTCCAAAATAGAACCTCCAATCTAGTGCATAATTCATTTGGATTTGATTCTTGTGATTCTTCATATACTTGATGGAAAAGTTCGGGAGAAACAGACGTGCAGATACTTCCTATGGCCATATCTTGTCGATTGAGAAATTCATTTTTCTCATTTACGAAAATAGGCTCTACTTCTGTTTCCATAGTTATTTGGTACAAGCCTCTGCATCTGAGATGAAGCAGAATTTTTGGCTTCCATTCCAAATAGTTATGAGGCGTGAGAAGTATTGTTGATGAGTAAAACATAGATTCCATCTTTTCTGCATTCTTCAATCTTCAATACCTGCAAAAATAATTTGGTGTAGCTTTTGCTTAGCAGTCCGTCGGCTCTGATACCATGTAAATGTGTTGAACCTACAAAAAATAGATCTATATAAACAATAATATAGACATTTACAGAGAGAGTTCGATAAAGAAGAAGAAGGAGAGAAAGAATTAAAGAATTTTCATTAACCATTGTGAATAATGAATAATTTACACATGATATACTCTGTATAACTCAATAAGTGCACATTGGAGGTGAACCAATGCCCCACAGTGGTGTTCTAGAGTGATATGGATACACACCAGCAGTTACGGGAGTGAACTTCCACCTATTCTAGTCTCTCAGACAGTTACGGGAGTGAACTGCCACCTAGTCTAGTCTCTTAGGCAGTTACGGGGGTGAACTGCAACCTAGTTGAGTTAACTAGTTAACTAGTCTTCAATTAACTGACTGAACAAAGAGTAGTGAGGAGTTAACTCAGGGAATCAAGGCTAATGCGCCATTTTGGTGATGATACCAAGGCAAGTTCTAATTATCATGGTGATGATCCCAATGTCGCATGGTGACAAAACCAATGCAGCATCTAAACTCAACTCAACTAGTAAAACTGAAGTGTCAACTGAAAGAGAATATTCTCCAGGTGGAATATTCTTCCCTAAAATATAGGAGACTGAATAATGACTAATTATGACTAATAAACAAGGAAAAACCTTAGGAAAAATAAATCCTAGGTGTGTGTGAAGTAACTCCAACAATATTGGCCCAGAGAAGGATCCAAAATTTGTTAAGTTGTCAAGTAGCTTGTCAAAAGAGCAGAGGGCCGAGTATGCTGAGATATTAAAGGAGTTTTATGATGTGTTGGCCTGAACCTATGAAGACCTCAACACATATGACACCAACATTATTGAGCATAATATTCCGCTGAAGGAGGAGGTCAAACCATTTAGGAAGAAACTAAGACATATAAATCCTATGTTGCTGCCTATTATGGAAAGGGATGTAAAGAAGTTGTTGAAGGCTCAAATCATTGTCCCTTTGAGATATTCTGAATGGGTGGCCAACTTGGTCCCAGTAAGAAATAAGAATGGATAAATCAGACTTTGTGTTGATTTCAAGAACTTGAACAAGAGATCTAAGAAGGAAAATTACCCACTGCCAAAGATGGAACATATATTGCAGAGGGTAACAAGTGCATCTAGGATTTCCATGATTGATGGATTTTTTGGCTACAATCAAATATTTGTCCTTCCTGAAGACAGAGAAGATACAACCTTCACTACTCCTTGGGGCACATTCATGTATGCCAAAATTCCTTTTGGACTAATGAACACATGGGCAACTTTTCAGTGAGCCATGGACATAGCTTTTCTGGAGAAATGGACAAATTTGTAGTCATCTATCTGGATGAAATTACAGTCTTCTCTAGATTTGATAAAGAACACTGTTATCATCTAAGAAGGGTCTTCTTGAAATGTATAAGGTTTGGTCTCTCTTTAAATCCCAAGAAGTCCTTATTTTCCATGCAGGAGGGAAAATTGTTGGGACACATAGTATGCGATGAGGGGGCCAGGATTGTTTCAAGAAGGGTGGACACTATTCAAACCTTGTCACTTCCCAGATCCAAGAAGGAAGTCCAGTCTTTCCTGGGCAAAATCAATTTTATGAGAAGGTTTGTTTCAAATATTGTTGAATTGGTGAATCATATCACAACCATGCTCAGGAGGGGGAATGAAGTAAAATGGACTGCTGAGTCCAGAAATTATTTTGACCAAATCAAGAAGGCATTGACTGAGGCACCAGTGCTCATCAGTCCTGACTACTCCAAGGATTTCTTAATCTTTTCGTTTTCCTCATTTGACACAATGGAAACTGTTTTGTTGCAGAAGAACGCTGAAGGGTTGGATCAACCCATTTCTTTTTTTAGCAGAGCACTAAGAAACATAGAGGTCATATATGACATCATGGAGAAGTAGGCCTATGCCTTGGTGAAAAATCTTAAAACTTTCAGAGTCTATGTTCTGCATTCAAAATCATTGCATATGTTCCTTCAGCTTCTGTGAAGGACATTCTCATTCATCCTGACATAGACAGGAGAAGGATCAAGTGGATTTCCAGAATCCTTGAATTTGATCTGCAAATAAAACCCACCAAGCTAGTTAAAGGCCAGGGTTTAGCCAAGCTGTTGGATGAATCTAATTGTAAATATTTGGAGGTTAACTTCATCAACACTTGCTCAGAAAATCAGTAGGCTAAAGTGCTTGATAAAATCCCTCAGGATGACCCTCCATTGGAAGAATGCACCTGGTATAAATACATCATATATTTTCTGCAAGAGTTGCGACCTCTAGATGGAATGGGGAAGAGAAAGGAAAGAGATTTAAAGCTCAAAGCAATCAGATATTTCCTTATTGACCAGGTCTTGTATTGGAAAGACCCTCTAGGAATTCTTCTGAGATGTTTAGACCCATAGGAATCCCAAAAGATTATGTTTGAATTTCATGACAACCTGTGTGAGGGACATCATTTCTGGAGAACCACGACCTATAAAATCCTTAGGGATGGGTACTTTTGGCCTACTCTGTTCACCGACGTCTATGCAAAAGTCATAGCTTGTATCAAATGTGAGAAATTCTCTGGTAAGGAGTAGCTCAAGTCTCTGCCATTAAATCTTTTAATAGCTTCAGGACCCTTTTAGCAATGGGGTCTGGACTTCATTGGGGAAATTCATCCTTCTTCAAGAGGTTGACACAGGTGGATCTTAACTGCAACAGACTATTTCACCAAGTGGATAGAAGCTATTCCGACAATGAGTGCTTCTCACAAAGTGATCATTGGTTTTCTTGAAGATATAATGGCAAGGTTTGGTTGTCTGAACAAAATCATCACTTACAATGCTGCATCCTTCAAGTCTGAGCCATTGATCAAATTTTGTGAGCAGTTTGGGATTTCATTGATCCACTCTACCCCCTACTACCCTCAAGGCAATGGATTAGCAGATTCCTCTAACAAAATCCTGATAAAGATCATCAAAAGACTGCTAGAGGAAAACAAGAAAGCATGGGATTAAAAGCTCAAATTTTCTTTGTGGTCCAATCGAGTGACAACAAAAAGGTCCCTGGGTATCTCTCATTTCCAACTTGTATATGGGACTGAAGAAATTTTTCCTTCCGAGATTGCCCTTCCTATGGAGAAATTATTTTAGGATTATCAAGGAGAACCTGATGACATGATCAGGAGGATACATCAGCTGGTAGAAGTGAAACAAACTAGAGAGTAGGTGATGGGAAGAGCGCATAAGCAAGCTTTTGACATAAATGTGAGAAAAGATAATTTCTAGCTGGGAGATCTAGTACTTAAATGGGATGCGCCCAGACAGGATAGAGGCAAACATGGAAAATTTGAAGCCCTTTGGATCGGTCCCTTCAAGATTTCTAAAGCATTTCCAAAAAACACTTATAGGTTGCAGAATTTGGAGGGTGATGAAGTTTTTGGTGGCCTTGTAAATGGGCATTTTCTGAAGAAGTTATTTATTTAAGACATAAGTGGCTCCCGTGTCTTTGTAGATACTGTTTTTCTTTTCATTTTCGGTTTTATAGGTGACTCCATAACCCAGTAGTAAGGCATTGAAACTGCAGAAGAGTTCTTGGCATCTCACAGCGAGCAAGCCATCCCCCATCAAGACTAATGTTATGACATTTATTTGTAAAGGGGGGTGTTTTACTAAGAAATTTCCCCCCTTAGCGAAGGAATGGAAGAAAATGAGCAAAAAAAATCCACAATTTGGATTCTTTCCTAAGTCGGATGAGCGATGTGACCTTTTGGCGCAAAGTGATAAGACACATGCATATCTAGGCGACCGAGATTTGCACAAATCAGATCGACGGTCGTTGATCATATTGCGGCCCCAACATGCACAGACGTTAAAAATTGTAAGGCGGTCCGAGTTTGAAACCATGGTTTTGTGGAGATGCTACGTGTCAATCAGAGACACACATCGGGCCCAAAAGCGGTGAAGTGTCAAACCACTTTTCGCAGCCCCGATATGCGCATGTTCATATAACGCTCTATCACGGGTCGACAAGTGGCCTCTCCACAACTGCCCCGGTGGTACCTGTCCCCTTCTCATATCCCTCCACTTGTTTCACCTCGCTCCACATCAACTCCGTCCCATTACACCTCAACTCCCGCTTGTGTGGTCCCCAAGCTATCCTCAGCCTCCTCTTCCCATACACGGCTGTCCACCTAGACATATCCCATTTTCTATTCCATGCCGAGTGCGCCAATCACTTCGTTAGCAGCCATGTCTACTGTCAGACGTCCCAACAAGCATCCGACTGAGATCCAGATGGAAGAATGCAAAGGCCGCCACGTTCCGCAGGTGCAGTGCTGACTCGGGCCTTCTCGATCCCAATGAAGCAGTTATTGAGGTTGGTTGGTGGTGGTTGAACATTGTTTCCACCATAAATGGAAAGCCTAAGAAAGGACTGTCAGCAAGTCAGCTCATCTACAGGTCTGTTCTGAAGCACGATTGCGTTTGACTGAGGTTCACGTTTGACCAGAGACTGCATGCACATTTTTCCAGGAGGCATGCATACATAATGCCTTCAATAAAAAGTCTTGAGCACGTCTCTGTGGTTTTTCTCTGAGTATATAGGAGTATTCCTAATATTTTTGTAAGGGTCGATGGTTGAGCTAAGCTCCCGATTTGTAAAGTTTTAATGAAGCCTCTGGTTCTTTGGTTATGTATTTGTATTTGAGACTTCTTGTTTAATGAAAGTCAGTTTCCTTCCATATCTCTGTAACAACTTGTTAAGACACTCGGGCATGGATGATCCAATCGAGGGTAGTTATTTTATTGTGATGTAGGTTTGATCACAATGGCATCACGACTAGATTTGATCAGTTTCTTGTGATTGTTTTTCCCCTAACGCTGAATGACTTGGGCATGGATGATCCAGTTGGGTTGTTATTATCGAATTGTGATGTATGTTTGATTTTAGTTTAGTAATAAATTCATTTAGTTCCTTGAAAACCTGAACCAAGAGGATCTTGTCTTCATATTTTTTCCTCTTTAAGCTGCTGGAAGACCGAATGTCCATAGAAGACTTCTCCATTCTTCTCAAAGTTCTCCCCCCTACTCACCCTTGCTACAACTTGCTGACTGAAGTTAGATTAAGACCTCATATACCTGTGCACTCCAACCTAATTTTATGAGTTAAAGTGATACAATCCTGAGTCTGCGTCCTTTAGACCCCCATTAAAATTATTCATTGTGACATACAAACTGATGGGTACTGGGCTTACCTCTGCTATAATCCAGAGGTGACTTCCAGTGCCAACAGAACCCATGATATACCACACATGAATTTGCGAAAAAAAAAACATCTTGACAAATTGATATACATGATCATCTAAGTGGCCATTCAGGGCCATTTAAAAAATAGTGTGGATACTAGCACTTGTTGAGGCATGACTTTTCGACACATTTTTTGGGGCCTTCCCATGCATTTTATTTTCAAGAAACACATTTTTTTCATCTATTTCTAGTTTATCTTAATGATGCATCCAATTTTTGTAGAGTGGGTACTCGTTAGATGAATAATTTAATTATGCACCCAACGAGTGCCTACACATGAAATTTGAGTAATCCTATAAGGAGATAAGTCAAAATTACAATTAAAAAAAAACAGTTTTCTTCCTTTCCCTCAAAAAATATTTACTTTTTTAGTTGACATAATCATCTTGAATCCTACTAGCTCTTTTACAAGATAGTACATTTTTTTTTTCTTTTCGGGCCCATTTTTTACCTCAAAATTCCCCTATTGATAACCTTTTACTTTAAGGAAGGTCTCTTTTCATGCTTAGTCATGGTCTTCAACTTGACTAATGCACCACTTATATTCATGATGATGATGGATAATATTCTATGTCCATTTCACTAGATCTTTAGTGGTTGTAAACCTGGACAACATCCTCATCTTTATCAAAATCTAGTTTTGGGCACCATACAACAACACAATGTATACAACAACCTAGAGAAGTGATTACTCGACATGCATATAATTCAATATATAGGGTACATTATGAATCGATGTTGGGTTCATGTAGATCCAACCAATATTAGGGTCATACATGATGTCATGACCTCAAAGGAAATAAAATAGCTTCATAGTTTCTTTGGGCCTCTCCAACTTTATTGCAAGTTCATGTTGATGCTATATCACATCATTTGGATCTTGAACTAGGTAACCAAGGGAGTAACCAATGCTAAGTTTGATTGGCTCTAGGAATATCATAAATAATTTGAATAGCTAAATCATCATGTTTGCATGATGCTATCCCTAATTCTACCATCTTTGTAACAATAATTTGAAATCAAGACAAACACCTCAGATTATACTATCAATGCATTCTTGATAGAACATAGAGATCTAGTGGTCTATCGTAGTGAACAATGCTATGATATGGTTCAAAGATAACCTACTTATAACAATGATTTATACTCTAGTGTCCATGCTCGTCGATAGTGGAAAAATTATAAGTTGAAAAAGGAAAAAAATCATCTAGACTAACCACATGCCTTAGTAATTTATGCAGAAGCAAGGTATGTTGCATAAAAAATGCCATTAGAAATTGTTTACATACCTTAAAAAATTCCACCAAAACATAAAGTACAACAAGGGAAACACCAATTAGTTAAGTCTTCCTAAGCCAACCTCCAATTATGAGATTGACCACATTCCTCAATTCTTGTTATATACATAAACCTATGTTAATAAATAAAATACTAAAAGGACTAATACATAATAATTGCCAGGCCAGGGATGCGTTGATATCCAAGACTAACCATGTTCAACATTAAGGAGATCACTCAGTTAGGGCCCCAATTATACCCTTATCTATTTGGTGTGGTGATTCTGAATGGTTAAATGGGTCTAGTTACCCTTTTCCTAAAACTAATCTAAACTAAATGTTAATCATAATCTAAACTAATCTAAGCTAAACTAACTCTAAAACTACTCTCTTCCTGCTGATGTATGATAATGCTAAATGATATCAACAAGAAGAAAGACAAGACCTACCTTCTTGCAAAATGCTTGTAAGAGACATTCTTTGGGAATGGCTGAAATGTGGTCTCAACTAGGCCACATGGAAGGTTGCTCCTACGAAAGGAGACTTTAAAAAATGAAATGAATTAAATTAAATGCAAAATGAAATCTAATATAATATGAAAACAACAAAAGGAAGTCTAATCTATCTTGATTAAGAGAAGGATTAGTCCTACTCTCAACCAAGAGAAAGATGCAAAGAGAGTGGACCAGATTTGAACCTAAGATAAGGATGAACTAACAAGTTAAGGAAATAGTTCACATGACCTGCAACTGCTTAAGAAAATATGCATGAACAATTATCTGATAAATAGTTATCAAATCCTTGTATGCATATACTTGGATTCAAAACATCAAAATTGCATTCAAGATAAAGATATATGTAATATTAAGGAAATAGTTCTCATAAAATGACAATGATTAGCATCAAGACAATCATGATATTAAACTGATAAATAATTCGAAACTAACACATATAAGCCTTCTTGAACACAATATTCAATATTAATCTAACTCTTCCTAACCCTACAAAGGTAGCATCACAATGGTTTTAAATAAACATAATTTATTCATATTTCAACAACAGTGCTAAAATTGATAATCAAACCTATCTATAACATGGATTAAATAAGATTGAATGACATCTTTATTCAACAATCATCACAGAACAACAATTCCCATAATGAATACATATTCAAGATCTCAATGTGATCTGGTCCAAAAGACAACCTCCTTCTACAAAACAAGTTTCTTGATTGAATCCCTGTGATACACAGTGGGATGAAGGCCTTTCCCAGCCTTGTTTCAGTTTTATTTTTATCCTTTTTACTTTCTTTGAAAAAATAAAAAGTTTACTTTAGTTTTTCTCTTTAAAGCGGTTAAAAAAAAAGAAGAATTTTATTTTCTTACATTTTTAGTTTGGTAAAGTAGTTAAATTTGTTATTTGAAAAAAGGAAAAAGATTCTTCATTGTCAAGTTCTTCTTGATTTCTTGAAACATAAGTGATGATACTGAGAGGGGGGTGAATCAGTATCAAGTACAATTTAAAAAAAATTTCAACTTATACTTCAACCAGATTATATATTCAATTATATCCAATGAGCAATGAACAATAGTAGAAGAGTTACACCAATAAACCACAATACACCATGCGCAATATATGAGAAATAACCAATAGTTATTGTTCAAGGGAAGTAATGATTTCCAAAGGTAGCTACAACTTCCAAATATAAAGGGAGCGATAAACCTCCAAAAGGAAGATACAATCCTCCAACATCAAGAGAGGTTTGACCTCTCCATCCTTGCCCCTTCCTTCCACCCAAGAATACATGAGAGATTATAAAAATTTACATTAAATTATCACCATCAACCAACCATCACATAGAACCTAATAATGCTTCCTAAGAATTTTTCAAATTCTACAATTGTTCACTTCTTAGAATACTCTGATATTGTATATAATATAACTCAATATATTCTCTGAAACTCCTCCAAGTTTCACTCCTTGAATCCTCCCAGAAAAGGAGTTATAAAGAAAATGGTAGACCTTATTCAATTTTGGTTTATTCAGGAGAGTGAACTTGTACAACATTTCCTACGCTCAATATTTAACACAAGATTATGAAATGTGTACACATGAAACAAAAGCCCGTAATTTTTCCATTTTAATTTGTCTCACTTAATTTGGATTCTCTATGAAGACGTTATGTCTGTTTTACCCGGAACACTTGTTTATGACTAGCTTTAGGACTAGTCAAAAATCCTATCTTCCACATAGTGTATCTCCCAAATTATAGCGAATAAAGAGATGGATTTTTTACCACAAGTACCTAGATATGTATTCTCAATAGAATACAAATTTCACCATCTGAATCATTCTAGAAAAACAATTATAGCGAAAATGGTAAGATGACATGTAAATAACATACTTTTGAACACATCACCAAAAGACTTCATCCTCCCTTGAAATTCGACCTTCTTTACTTCAGATTTCCTCTAAAATTCGACTTATATCTCCTTGTTCATTAAAAAACTTGTGTGTGTTGAAAAATGAATGTATAATGAGATGTATTTATACCCTTTATGCCACTTCCTTTTAACATTAGGCCGACATGTAGTTTATGCTTCAATTCACATTGTCATCTTCAAAAATTCATTTCTCCTCAATCGTGAGGATCCACGTGACGTTCCACATACCACCGGAAGCGGTATGACTTATACTATCCATCCATGGGTGTTGTATATGAATTCTTAATTTCCTTCATGTCTATCTACTTTGATCAACTATGGGGTCCAAGAGCCAATGGCTAGGGTTGACTTCAATGAGAACAACCAATCTTCCAACAATCCCCCCCTTTGTCATTGATGGCAACACTCATGCTCCTCCTGTCACCATGATCCCATATTATCTCACTCTTTGACATAAATGGAAAAGGGTGGGGCTTCTCCCCCCGAGTTCAATGGCATAAGGTGACCTTCTTCTTTGGGGCTGCTCCCCCTGAACATGTGGCACTCAATAATACTTCATCCTTATTTTTGGTCTTTGGGACTTTTTCTTCCTTGGAATCCTTTTGTGTGGCTTCTGTCTTTCTCTCTTATTCATGTCTAGGATGTATATGTTGTTTGGTATTCTTGTTGTAGTTGCAACCAATATTCCTGAGTTATTTTCTCTGATTTTACATTTTTGGGAGTCAAACATAAGAGTGTATCCTTGATCACATATTTTGCTGACATTGAGGAGATTATGATTTAGATATTCAACCAATAGGAATTTTCCTACTTTTACATTTTCACTTCCAATCTTTACAGTTCCTTTTCCAAGAATTTTGGTAGATGAGTCATCTCCAAATGCAACATTTTCACCCTTTTTCTTCAAGATGACAAATTTGCCTTTGATCTCCAATCATATGAGATGAGCACCCACTGTCTATGAACCATTCATCTTCTTCTTTGCATTCTTTAGCGACAAATGATATTTGATAGTTTTAATTGTGTGGAATTTCTTTCCTTTTCCATGTTGTAGTTGGTATAGGGACATTTGGCATAGGATTATCTTCCTTCATCTCTTTGCAATCTCGTGCTTTGTGACTAAGATTATTGCACTTGTAGCATACAATATTTTAATCCATTAATGGGTCAAATGGATTATAATTTCTATTGAAAGGTCTACGAACATTTCCATATCTATTATTTTCACCATTCATGTAGCTTGCGTAGTTATTCCTTTCATTTATTCTACAATTGATTTCCTCGTGTTCAAAATTTTCACAAGTATAACAATGTCCAAGAAATAAATTTTGATACCTGGTGTTAGCGATATTTCTTGTATAAGGGGGTAGAACAAAAAAGAAGGGGTAAAAACCCATTTGTCCTAAGTTTTGGGCAATAATGCGCCCATGATAAACAACACGCAAGTCCGAGCGGTCCAGATTCGCGCGCCCGGATCAACGACGCGCGTTGGATTCCGGACCCCCCTTTCCTTTCTACCTTTAGGCGGGGGGGGGGGGGGGGGGGGGGGG
>ML776728.1:963560-1036647 GCA_009831015.1 Picea engelmannii
GATGGTTTTCTATTTCCGGTTAAGGAATTAGGGTTTTGGACTAATCCAGGTCATTGGGTTAGGGTTTTGGATGCCACTGGCTCCTATATGTATATTGTATTGTAAACAATGTAACACAATGTATGAATATAATATATGCTGGTCTTCCCGGTTTGGGTTTCCAGGTGAAAAATATTTGTGTAATGTTCGTATTTGTCATTGTATCTTTTCTGTTCTTTTCTGAATATTAGTTTGCAGTAGATATTGTACAAGGTTAGAATTTACAGTATCAAAGCTTCAATTTTCAACATTGAGCCTGGATGGGCCGAACAAGTTGAGTTGAAGAAAAATTTCACAGAGGATTGATTTCTAAGTGGTCAAATTTCAAGTTGCAGAGTGTCCATGGTAAAAAGTAACAATAATTGCACGGAATTGGGAAAACCCCCCAATTTCTGTTGTTAAATTCATGGGAAAATTAAGAAATTCGACCAACTGGTGAGATATTATTGATTTAATATCTGTTCTAGAAAATTCAGACCTAGAATTGGTTGAATTTGAAGTTACAGTGAAGCCATGATAGATGGAGAGAGATTATTAATTAAAATTCTGAATTTGTGAATTGAGTTTGGGAAAAATTCATTCCAGAAATGTCAAACCACAACGATTTGTTGTTGTAGAGGTTGAACTGGTGTTATCGGGGTGAAATTGAACAAATTTCATAGTTGCAGAATGTCTACGGTAAAAATGGGGAAAGAGTTAGGAAAAAGACTCAATATCTACAACGGAATTCATGAGGAATTGATGCGCATAAAAATGAATGTGCGCAGGTGGGTGCACTAAAAATGCATGATGCATAGTGAAAATTTTGTGATAAATGGAAGAATATGGGTGTGATGATGTGCACGCTAAAATTTGGCACCGTACGGAAAAATATTGGCATGCTGGCGCACACACAAAAAAATATTGGTGCGTGGGTACACGTTAAAATTTGGTGCTACGCAGAAAAATATTGGTGTGCGGGTACACGCACTAAAATTTGGTGCCATGTGGAAAAATATTGGTGTGCGGGTGCACACATTAAAATTTGGCACAGCGTGGAGAAATATTGGCATGCGGGTGCATGCGTTAAATATAACATTGTAGGGTGTGCACACGTATAATAATGACACATGTGGTGTGTTCAGTATTGGCAGAGCGCAGAGCAATTTTGTTGGAGTGCACACAATGTGGGTTTATGTTGTCGCGCAACAGTTTAATTAATGGTGTGCGCAGAGTACTGGTGTCCAGTGGGGGCGTACTAATCTTTGGCATGGTGCAATGCATAGAGTGAAATGCATGAGGAATATTAGCGGATGATACAAAAATTTCACGCAACAAATATTAGTTCTAGAACCAAAATTTCGCGCTGTGGATATTGGCACGTGACACAAAAGTAGTGTGCAACAGTTATCGATGCGATAGATAAGTGATGCACGGTAGTTATAGATGTGCAGAGCATGAATTACCTTTTGGTGTTGCTGCACATGATATATATGGGTGTATAGGTTGAAATCTGTGCACGTGAAGTCGTTTGGATGGTGAACAACAACATAAAACTGATGAATTTCTGTGACATTTTATACTGTTTGAACGCCATATTTTTGCAATGCGTTTTTAAGGAACTTAACAATGTTTTTATCTACTCAAAAACCACAAGAACATAGTGTAACAAGGTACACTCTGTCTCTACATCTCAAATAAAAGAGCCCGAAGAGATCTTTCTAATGGTGTAAATCGTTCGTCAAATGAAGCTTTTATGAGAAAGTTACAGGACAAACAGTGGAGGGTAAATTTTAAGACCCAACTAACTTCAAAGCGCCATAACTTTCTTCTTCGGAATCAGATTGAGGTGCACAAGCAGTCAATGGAAGTCAATTGAGCCATAGAAGATAGTCCCAGAGATAAATTAAGTGAAGACAGTCCAAGAGATGAATTAAATTTCTGGGCATGTTAAAAATGTTTAAGATGGAAAAGAAGGTACCTGTAGCATTCCAGACCAAAAACACTATTTTGCCTAGAACTTCAGCAGACTGTAACTAGCAACCCATAACCTAGAAGGAGGTGAAAATTAGAAAGACTGTCCAAAATATGTATATGAATAAACCCAATTGAGGTCCGACGAAAACTCCAATGGAGTAGGTACAAAAATGCATAATTACAATGCAGAGTTGCACCAAGTTGAAGTGTGAACATAAAAATTTATGGGCAATTTTCAAATAACCGTAAATTTCTGCTCAAGACTCAGAATTGAGCATGGGATTAGGCATTGGAAAGGTGTCAGATAGTAGAATATAAAATTTTTGCTAGAAAATTGATATGGGCATTTAATGTTTCAAGAAATCAGAAAAAAGAATTCTTATATATTATTGAACTAGAATGGTTCATATTTTTCATGAAATTGTTGAGTCAGTTAACCTGACAAAGTTTTGTTGGCTGCACATTTTGCAGAGTTAACAACAAATAAATCATATAGGAATCAACACAAAGTATATAGGAATGGAAGATGCACAGGGGAATTACAACCAGGAAGATGAGATCAGAGGGATGGATGTCCATTGGGCATTGAAGGAACAAACTCCAATGGACATGGAGAAGGAAAGGATGAAAACATGAATATGGTAGAGACAATTACAAATTTACAGAAGGATGTACAAAGCCATAAATATGATAATGAAAGGATTAAGAGAGCTAAGGAGCAATAGGAGGACTTCAACATGAAGTTAATGCAAATATTGAACATAATATAAAAGGAATTGGATAAGGAGAGTGGCTCAAGCAAATCAGGAAGTCACAGGTCTCCTGATGAGAAAAGAAGAATAAGAAGTGTTAGCAAACATCACCATCACTCCCTAATCCATTCCAATAAGAGAGCACACAACAACTCAATTCCATCCCCTGTTAGGAAGCATAAGAGGTCTGGGGTGGATGAGCTACAAGGAGAAATGAACAAAATAAAACCTCCTACATTTGATGGTTAGCACAAGAAGGATGAATATGCAAAGACATGGCTGCTGGGCATGGGAAAGTATTTTCAATTGAACAATTATTCTTCTCATGAAAAAGGTAGAATTTCCATCTATCAAATCAAGGGAAATGCATCCATGTGGTGGGATCAACTTGTGCAGATGAAACACATTAAAGAGAAAAGTGTTACTTGGAGGGAATACAAGAAGTATTTTGAGAAGAAATACTTGACTAAGAGATACTATGAAAATAAAATGAAAGAGTTCTTTAAACTCAATCTTGGGAGTATGACCATAGATGAATATGAAAGAAGGTTTTTAGAACTGCTGAAGTATGCTTCTTTCATCAAGGATGAAACACTTAAGATTCAAAGGTATTTGAGTGGATTTCCTTCATTTATCAGTGACAAAATACAGTATGATGATCCAAAAACATTGGAGGAGACCATAAGGCGAGCTAAATGTCCATATGATAAGAAAAAAGAAAGGCCACCTTTACAAAAAGCATGGGAAGACAAAAATAAATTCAATATGGATCAGAGGAAGAAGGGGACTAAGACACAATTCTTCATAAATAATCCTCAGGGACAACCAACTTCTAGAGAACCCAAAATGATTGAGGCAGGGGGTCAAATGCCAAGGCAACCACCTATTCAATGTTGGGGTTGTAAAGGAGATCATATGTTCAGATATTGTAGCCCTAGATAACAAACAAGCAGAGTATCAATCACATATGATTGAAGTGGAAGGTATGATAAAAAACCAAACCATTGCTATTTTAATTGATTCAGGAGCTACTCATAGTTATATAGATCCTAAGATGGTGGAAAGTTTTAATTTTACAAGAAGAAAACATGGAAAATATTGGTTGGTGAAGATCGTTACCAGAGCCAAAAGAAAATTTAATGAGATGGTTAAGTCATGTTTTATGGACATGAATGGACTGAACAACAAGGCATATTTGAACATCTTGCCTTTAGGTTCCTATGAATGTCTAATTGGGATGGATTGGTTGGACCAACATCATGCTATCCTAGATTGTCATAACAAGGCATTTACTTAATTGGATGAGGAAGGGAACCTAAGGAAAGTGGAGGGAATTTCCAGGGAAGTAACTGTCAGAGAAGTTTCAACATTGCAACTGAAGAAATGTTATAGAAAAGGGTGTCAAATATTTGCACCTCATATGGAAGAGACACCTAAAGATAAGGTACAAAATTTGGAATATCATGAAGTCCTAGAAGATTTTGAAGATGTGTTCAAGGAGGTACCAGGACTACCCCCAAAGAGAGATATTGATTTCTCTATAAAATTAATGCCTGGAGCAACTCCAGTGTTAAATACTCCTTACAGAATGAGTATACCAGAACTGAAGGAGTTGCAAATGCAACTTGAAGAACTTCTGAAGAAGGGGTATATACACCCAAGTGTGTCACCTTAGGGTGCCCCAGTCTTGTTCGTGAAGAAGAAACTTGGGACATTAAGATTGCGCATTGATTTCAGATAGTTGAATAAAGTGACTGTAAAGAACAAGTATCCTCTACCAAGGATTGATGATCTCTTTGATCAATTGAAGGATGCAAATATATTTTCAAAGATAGATCTCAGGTCAGGATACCATTAGGTAAGGATTAAAGAGGAAGATATCAGAAAGACCGCCTTCAGGACAAGGTATGGTCATTATGAGTTCACAGTGGTGCCATTTGGGTTGTCAAATGCACCAACTATTTTCATGTGCTTAATGAATGGTGTTTTCCGAGAATATTTAGACAAGTTTGTCATTGTCTTTTTGGATGACATCCTTATATATTCCAATTTAGAAGAAGATCATGAGCATCATTTGAGGATGGTGTTGCAAGTATTAAGGGAGCATTAGTTGTATGCMAAATTGAGCAAGTGCTCATTTTATCAGAAGCAAATTCATTATTTGGGGCATATAGTTTCAGAGGATGGGATAAAAGTGGATCCTGAGAAGATAGAAGCCATTAGAGAACGATCATCACCAAAGAATGTGACAGAGGTCATATCATTCATGGGCCTTGCAGGCTACTACAAGATATTTATTGAAGGATTCTCAATTATTACACATCCAATCACTTCCTTGCAAAAAAAGGGTGTGAAGTTTCAGTGGACAATGGATTGTGAAAAGAGTTTCCAACACTTGAAACAATTATTAAAAAGTGCCCCAATAATAAGGATTGCAGACCCAAATGAAGACTTCATTGTATGCACATATGCATGTAAATAAGGACTTGGTGGAGTCCTTAGTCAAAACGTGTTTGTTATATGTTATGAATCAAGGAAGTTGAAGGAGCATGAAAGACACTATGCCACTCATGATTTGGAGTTGGCAGCCATAGTGCATGCCTTGAGAAAATGGAGACACTACCTCATGTGGAAAAGGTTTGAGCTGAGGACAGACCATAATGGTCTTAAATATTTATTTGATCAACCAACTCTAAATGCTAGGAAAAGTAGATGGATAGAATTTCTAAGTGAATATGACTTTGATATAAAACATATCAAGGGGAAAGAGAACAAAGTGGCTAATTCACTCAACATAAAAATGCATGAATTGCATGTTACAACCATTAGCATGTACCAATCATATTTTAAAGACAAAATTTTAGAGGCTGCAAAATTAGATTTGCAATACAAGGAATTAGTGGAAAAATTACAACAAGGTAAATTGTAGTATAAAATTGAAGAATACAAGCTAGATAATGATGAAATTATCATGTATAAGGGGAAGAATTTATGTACAAAATTCTCATGAATTCAAAAATATGATATTAAGAGAAATGCATAATGTACCTTATGCTGGGCACCCAGGTTATCAGAAAAATATTGTAGTTATCAAGAGCCAATATTATTGGCCGAGAATGAAGAAAGAAGTTGTTGATTTCATTGACAAATGTTTGGAATGTCAAAAGGTAAAAGTTGAGCATAGATACCCTACTGGTTTGCTACACCCATTACCCATTCCTGAGTGGAAATGGGAAGTTGTAAAAATGGATTTCATCACCAAACTGCCCAGAACAAACAAGCAACATGATTCTATCATGGTAGTGGTGGATAAGCTTACTGAATCTGCCCATTTTATTCTAGTTAATATCACTCACAAGGAAACCAACATTCCTGATGTTTATATGAGAGAAATTGCTCGATTACATGGTATACCCAAGAAAATTGTGTCTGACAAAGATACAAAATTTACCTCAAATTTTAGAAAGGATTTTTTAATGGATTTGGAACAAATTTGAATTTTTATTAGCTTATCATCTAGAATCAGATGGACAAACATAGAAGGTGAATCAAGTGATTGAGGATATGTTGAGGATGAATGTGATGGATAAACCATAAAAATGGGAAGACTACCTACACTTATTAGAGTTTGATTATAACAATGGGTACCAAACATCTCTAAATATGAGCCCATTTGAGACACTTTATGGAAGAAAGTGCAACACACCAGTAAGTTGGGATAACCCAACAAATAGAGCAGTGGTTGGGACATATTTACTCAAAGAAATGGAGGAGAAAATGTTGAAAATAAAACAAAATTTAAAGGTTGCCGAAGACATGCATAAACTCTATGATGATAAGGGCATAACTCATAGGGAATTTAAAGTGGGAGACCATGTATTCTAGAAAGTGAAAGATAACATAAGTTCCCTGAAGTTGGGAAATTGTTCAATGTTGGCAGCTCACTATTGTGGGTTGTTTGAAATCCCAGAGAGGATTGGTCTAGTGGATTATATGATTGCATTACCTGCATCTATGTCTGTTCATAATTTATTCCATGTATCATTGCTCAAGAAATATATACCTGATTCTAATCATGTTATTGATTGGAATGTGATTCAGGTGGAGCAAGAAGGCGCTTTCCAAGTGCATTTGATACACATTATGGATTGGAAAATCAAATATCTCTGGAATCAATCCATAGGGATTGTAAAGGTCCAATGGACCTCGTACGGTCCTGAGGATGCTATTTGGGAGCATGAGGATACAATGCAGGTAGAATACCCACATATTTTTGAGGATTTTTGAAAATTTTGTTGTATATGTGTACATAATGCACTTAGGACAATGCATAAATAAGGGGAGGGGATTGTAATATCCCTAGGACGAACCCAATTGTAAATGTAAATACAAATGTACTTAATCTGGTGAGCTGTTTGAAATCATTTTTTTATGCACCTTCCATGGTATAGTGTGAACATGTATTTCTCATTAAAATGATGAAGTGTGCACATTCCAGGTACCGCACGCAACAACTTAAGTGCACACGATTTTGAGGCCAGGCAACCTTTATGCATATGCTATGTTTTATAGGTTGGTGAGCTAGTTTTGTGATGATTAGGCCAAAGATCCTAGATGTTAAAGGCCAACCAACCTATTTTTGTATATGTCTCATCATTAATATAAAATACATCACTGCGAGTAGACCAACCACGATAAAAGAGTATGGGAGACTAAACTCCACCAATCAGGGAAAGGGGGGGGGGGATAAAAGGTAATGAAAAGGGGATAAGCTAGGGAGCTTAAGCCAAAACAGAATAGTATATTAATATTCCTTAAGTATAAAGTATGGATAATTATTTTATCCTAATTTCTAAGGATGGAGACAAGTGGGCCAAAGTAGCTTCCAACATGACAAGTGTCAAGTTTGGAATTAGTTCATTTTCCATCATTCAATCATTCCTTTATCATTCACTCACTCAGTCATTTGTCCTCCGTACCTTCCTATCACTGTACCTGAACCTGTATCCGTAACCATACCTGTTTGTGTAGCTGGTTATCTTGGGAGTTGGACTAAATAAATAGGCTGTCATGCCCGTGGGATATTGAAGAGGCGGGTTTTCAGGCCTGTGAGAAATCTCTCTGGGTGAGAGAATTGCTGGTAATGGATTTCCTGAAGGTGATAAACTACAAATACACGGATCTAAGACTTCTTGTCCGGCCTGTAGCTGAAGCCCGAAAAGTAAGTGGGGAAGTTGAAGGACCGTTGAGCAGATAAGGAGCACACTTCCTGGGGCGGGACATGCATGCAACAAATGAGGGATTGTAGGCTGTTAGTTTGATTTGGAACATGTGATAGAGTATTTCCTGTATGATCCATTAGCCTGGTTAGGAACCCCTTTACCCGGGTGGATTTTAGTCCCAACTTAGGGGTGACCCACTGCTGAGAGTGATGAACAGTGTGGTCTAAGGCTGGGTGGTTCGTGGAAGGTCTGCATGCAGTTGGAGATATTCTTACCAAGATAAATGTCAACTGTGTGTTAATTTATATGTTGCATTATTATTTATATGTTATATTTATGGGGGTTTCATGTTTATGTTGCATGTATATGTTTACTATTATTTAGTATGAATCTGTGCATTTACAAAATGTATTTGTCTATTTAAATTATATATATAATTTTTCATAAGAATTCTGTGTGTATATGTTTTAATTGCATGAATTTTGAAAAATTTATGTGGCATAACTCAGTTGGATGCTGGGTATGTTACAATATGTTGAGCAGAGAATAAAAGTGGTTTCTGGAGTAGCATGACTTGACATGGGTGTCCAGGGATGTTACAAACAACTTCATCAACTCTAAGAAAATAGGTTGCAATATCTTCCTTTTCATCCATCTTTAAATTTTCAAATTCCTCTCTATGTTGTTGAAGATTGACCTGCTTAAATTTTAGATCACCTTCATAGATACTCTTGAGTTTGTTCCATACCTCTTTAGCAGTGATGCATCCCATCACTTTTCTCGCAACGGTTGGTGCCAATGCTCCTAAAATAACATGTTTGGATTTTGAATTACAACTCATAAGCTTATTCTCATTTGGATCCGTTGGAGCATTCTTTGGGATTACATAGCCATTTGCAACTGAGTACCAAATGTCCACTCCCAAAGATTTTAGGTAATTTTTCACTCTATCAGTCCAGTATGCACAATTTCTTCCATCAAATTGTTGAATCCCATTTGGAATGTGCTCATGGTCATCCATCTCTGCTCAATATTTTCCTTCCAGTGGTTAAACTGTTCTGAAGGCAATCGACTCTGAAACCAATTGATGATACTGAGAGGGGGTGAATCAATATCAAGTACAATTTAAAAAAAATTCAACTTATACTTCAACCACATTATATAATCAATTATATCCAATTAGCAATGAACAATAGTATAAGAGTTGCACCAATTCACCACAATACACCATTCACAATATATGAAATAATAGTTATTGTTCAAGGGAAGTAATGACTTCCAAAGGTAGCTCCAACTTCCAAATATAAAGGGAGGGATAAACCTCCAAAAGGAAGATACAATCCTACAATATCAAGAGAGGTTTTACCTCTCCATACTTTCCCCTTCCTCCCACCCAAGAATATATGAGAGATAATAAAACTTTACATTAAATTATCACCATCAACCAACCATCACATAGAAACTGATAATGCTTCCTGAGTTGAACTTCTGCAATTCTTCACTTCTTAGAATACCTTGTTCCTATATATAATATAACTCAATGTATTATCTGAAACTCCTCCAAGTTTCACTCCTTGAATCCTCCCAGAAAAGGAGTTATAGAGAAAATGGTAGACCTTATTCAATTCTGGTTTATTTAGGAGAGAGAACCTGTACAACATGCCCCACACTCAATATTTAACATAAGATTGTGAAATTCGTATGCAGTAAAATACAACATTTACTCTTTCCAATGAAATTTGTCTCACTTCATTTGGATTCTCTATGAAGACGGTATGCCTGTTTTACCCGAAACACCTATTTATGACTAGATTTAGGACTAGTCAAAAACCCTATCTTTCAGAGAGTGTATCTCCCAAGTTATAGCGAAAAAAGATCTGAAATTTTTACCACAGGTACTTAGATATGTCTTCTCAATAGCATAAAAATTTCACCATCTGACTCGTTCTAGAAAAAATGTTATCGCGAAAATGGTAAGATGACCTGTAAATAACATACCTTAGAACACACCACCAAAATACTTCATCCTCCTTTGAAATTCAACCTTCTTTACTTTAGATTTCCTCTGAAATTCGACTTATATCTAATTTTTCATTAAAAAACTTGTGTGCTTTGAAAAATGAATGTATAATGAGATGTATTTATACCCTTTATGTCACTTCCTTTTAACATTAGGTCCGACATGTAGTTTCTGCTTCAATTTACATTGTCATTTTCAAAAATTCATTTCTCCTCAATCGTGAGGATCTATGTGACGTGCCACATACCACCAGAAGTGGCATGAATTATACGATCCATCCATGGGTGTTTTATATGCATGTGTAATTTCCTTCATGTCTATCTACTTCGATCAATTGTGGGGTCCAAGAGCCAATGGCTAGGGTTGACATTAATGACAACAACCAATATTCACACAATAAGTAGCTTGTAGTCAAGCAAAAGAAATTTTTAGGTTTTCTTTACAAGATCTTAAAATGTTAGTTAATAAAATTTGAGTCTACAAAGAGTTAGTTACAAGATTTTCTTTTAAATTCGAAGTAATTTTTCTTTCAAGTGATTTAATTTTCTCTTCCTTTTCGTCTCCTTATAACACCATTAGTTTCACTACTATACCTCATGAGTAAATCAAGCCTTTAAAAATAACGCTTAATAAAAAATACACTAGACTTTTATGTTTGTAGGGTCCACAAACTAGTTAGGGTTTTAGGGCCTTGAATTAGGTTTGCAAAGGAAAATCTTCAAGGCCACATTAAATCAAACATTGGAGTATGAGTTAGGGAGTGATTAATTCCAGTGTCGTAAAAGTTAGCTGGAACCCCCCTCTAACATAGAGGATAAACACAAGGTCATGTGAGGAAGGGCACCGGAGATAACCCCTCCAAAGATGGACTGAACATAGTGGGGATTGTATATTGAGGGTCTTTCTCGGAAACAATACCAACTGCATTTGTCTACATATATTCATGGACCTTGAATCCATTTGAGATCCTCTATTGTCTTCCAGAACATTTGATTTGATACCCTTGAAGGGATTCAAACTTGTTATCCCACTGATTATGATATTCCCGACTGTTGAATGTACCCTCTTGGTAACTGACTGCGAGCTGACAACCTAGTTGCCCATATTTTAGGGAATTAGACAGGTGTCCGCGAGGGTATACCACGGTACATAGGGAGGAAATAGGATCATGCTTCATAGAGTATACCCAGAGGGTGATTCCATGTTCGAGTTTCACTTACACTGGTTAGTTTCTCTAGTGTCAATTGGCGTAACCATCCTTCCTACTAGTTAGTGAACTGCTTGATTTATCTTTAGGAATATTTTAGTGTGTGATTTTTGCTCCCTAGTTTTCCATAGTGAGTTAGTTAGTCATTACTTTGGGTCTCTGACCTAAGGTGGTAGACCGCCCACTTTTCCGGTCGTGAGGACTTTTCGGTCTTCTTCTTAGAAACATGGAGCCGCCTCTTTATAGGCGTTGTTTTTTATAACACTAGTTCACCAGAGTCAATGTGTGAGAATTTTTCAAACTTGAAAGATATTGCAAGGGGAGAACCTGTGCATAATATCTTCATGGCTAAAGTTCCCGAAGATACCAACCAAGGATCCCCTTCAAAAGAGGATTCTTTTTCTTTCCCTTTTTTTGGAAACGTTGGTGTCCCTTTCATGGCCACTTTGTACATTCCTAGGTTGAACGTGGGACTACTGGTTTGGTTGGGCACCATTCCAAATGGGCCGAATGCTAATGACACTTATCAGTTAAGCACCTTATGTCATGGGAATCATGTTGATGTTCCTTCGTCAACAAATTATTCTCCTCTTCCTTCTACCTTCTCTAGTGAAAGTGTAGATACTAGTAATCAAAAGTTTAAACGAAATAGAAAGAGGAAGAATAGGAAGAAGAAATCACCAACCTATGCGAGTCCTGTTGGAGATAGGTCAATAAACTCTACAAGTCATGTTGAAGACCAACACCCAACCTATGCAAGTCCTGATGGGGAAAAATGTCTATTCACTTCTAGTCATACTGGAAATAGGTCTATAGCCTCTGTGAGTCATGTTATCGACCAATCACCAACCTCTCCAAGTTATGTTGGAGATGTGAAACCAACTATTGCTAGTCATGGCGGGGGCATTGATTCTATTGAGAAACATATATGGATAGGATGTAAGACTAAGTTCCCTTGCAATCTTTGCAAGGGAGATCACCTTACTCATTTATGCCCTAGCCTTCTAAAGGTACAAAGATCGTGGTCCTTGTCTACAATCTCTTTTGATTTTGAGTCTTTTGAGTTTTCCTCACAGCCTTTTCAACCAGTGGTTGAGAAAGTGGTCGTGCCGATGAAATATTTGGATGATCCTAGTCCTATTTTCGGGGGTTAGGTGCCTTTATACCATGTAGTCTCGCAGCCTATTCAACCAGTGGTTGAGAAAGTGGTCACGCTGATTCAATTTTTAGTTGATCCCACTCTTCTCTTGGAGAGTGATGTGTCTATTGACTATGTTTTTATAATTTCTAGTTGATTACTTTCAGAACAAGGGGGAATTCCACTCACTTCGATCACACCCCCTCCAAGCCCTAGCATGGTTTCCTTTGATTGGAATGACCTTTTTGAGCCTCTCCTTCCTTCTTCTACACCTTTTCAAATAAGGGTTGAATTTAATTCAAATAACATTTATCGATGTATTGTAGATGAAGGAGCCTACGTCAGTATTTTATCCTCCTCGGCTTGGCAAGATTTAGGTTCTCTCGAGCTTATGTCTGCATCGCATGAGCTGTTGGATTTTGAAAGATGTCCCGGTGAATATTTTGGGGTTCTTCCTCAGTTTCCTATCTTGTTAGGTAGGAAGATTGTCCTTGTTGATGTTATAGTGGTACAAGGCCCGTTAGATTTAAATATGCTTCTCGGGTGTGATTATGTATATTCTATGAATGATGTGGTGTCTATGCTCTTCCAGGTGATGCATTTCCCTCATAATGGAAGCATTGTCACTATAGACCAACTGGCATATGATAATCACTATCCTAATTCAATGTTATTTCAGGCTACCCCTTTATATGTTCTTAGTGTTTGTGTAGACTCTATCCCACGAGACTCCATCATGAGCACACTTTGTTGTCTTTCAAGATCGCTTTAAATTACAAAAGAAACATCCAACAAGACTGTATTTATTATTTTTGATCTCGTCTGGATTACTTGATAAAAACACCCCCCTAGAGTCTTCTTTAAGCCCTTTTTAGACTCTCTAGAAATGAAAAGATTGTCGGGCGATCTTTTTCCCTTCACGCTCACCAAACTCAAATTTGAAGGCACATATGTCTGACAATAATTTACCCCTTTTCGGTCCAGACAACTAATTTTATGAATAAAGGTATGCTCTAGGAACTTTGGTTTTCTAGAAGAGTATTATCAGGTGTAAGTTTAACCCTTTTTTGGGCCCCAGGGACTAAATCTTCGAAAAAGGAACATTCTCCTTGGTTTTGGTTTATCACCTTTTTCGGGCCTTGGAGATTACTTATGAAAAAGGAACCCCCCCTGGAGTCCATAGTTAAGCTCTTTTCAGACTCCCTAAAATTGAAAAGATCACCAAGTGACCTTGTTCCTTCACACTCGTTAAATTGGTCCAGAAGAACATCTACTGGCATGCGTTTAACCCTTTTTCTAGCCAATATATTATAGCGGAAAAAGGTACGCCTTGGGAGATTCGTCTCACCGGAAGAGTTCTCCTCAATTACTTTTATACTTTTTCAGGCTAAGGAGACTAAACTTAGAAAAAGGCTATGATTCCATAGTTAAGCTCTTTTCAGATTCCTTAAAATTGAGAAGGGTGCCAAGTGATCTTGTGTTTGTCACACTCATTAAAATGGTTTTGAATAGACGTCTTTTTGGTGCAAGTTTAACCCTTTTTCGAATCGAATAGACTATCTCCGAAAAAAGTACTCCCTGGAGTCTTATTTTACGTTTTTTTAGACTCTCTAAACGTGAAAAGAATACCGAGCCTACTTTCTCTGGGCTCGTAAAAATTACATAGAAGGGGTCTCATTGTGTCTTGCTTAATCACATTTTCATGTTTGCATATTTGGCCTAATTTTGGCTCCATGTTGCTCTCAACTAAACCTTTGAAGCATGCCTTATACACAATCCTTGTCGCACTTCTTGCCTCTACGACCTGACAACTTGACCCATGGAGGAATTTTCCCCGAGTATCCTTTTCCTGCACATGTCTCCTTGATCCGAGCATTAGTATGTTCCTTGCACTTGGAACTAGTATGATTTCTTGCAACACTCGTTCCTCATTTGTAATGTAGCATTCTTTTATTCTGTTTCAAGTTCTTAAAAATTTGAAAAAGGCAAAAAAATCAAATATTCCAAAAATAGGGGACGTGATGTTGGACACACCGACCACACTAGGAGTGGGGGTGAATTAGTGTAGGGATATTTTTAAAACTCCCCCTTCACAAAACTCCTTAGTTATCAATCATCGATTACTCATCACTTATTTCTGTCATTTATAACCAGTTAAATGTGAACATACATCAACAACATATACCAACAAAAAATATCATCAATAAGTCATCACCACAAGGAACACAAAGAACACAAGATGTATGTAAAATTTTCCTTTTATTACATACTACAATCCTTAGGTTATCAACAACAATTGAATAGAGTTACAACTCCACAAGAGCACCAACTCTACAATGCAAGACTCATCTTACACAACTCAACACCAACTGAGAAGAAGAATCAATCCTCAACATATACCAATCTATCAATAGGTACACGACCTGTCAGTAGTGCAACATGTGTATATACACATCCTACCAGTAGTATAGCTTGCATATGTATGCGATTAGTTTGTACTACAACCTGCGTATGCCTTCTGAGTAATTAGGGTTTTATCTCTATGAAAAACTCAGATCCTTTACATCCTTCAGTCACGTCTACTTATGTCTTTTATTGTCCAATATGAACCATAACCAATCACAACACATCTATGCTCTCCAACAACTTACTCATGCTCCTCAACCATACAATATGAATGCTACTTAATCATGTATACGAAACCAATATACTATGGAAATCATATCAGTACTGAATCATAAGAGTGCTTCTCACTCTATCAATCAACCAACATAACCATATCACAACAACCATACCAAGAATGCCTTAAGCATTCACCATACAATAAGAAAGAGTATCTATCAAGAAAACTATGTAACCACACAATAATTTCTATGGTATATCTGAGCCCATAGAATGCATATCTAGAACTTGCTTTAGACTTCAAGAAACTAGCATAAGCTCACACTCAAGTCTCCATTGGCATCCATGAGAACTTGCAATCCCTCTCTTACTCAGAATAGTTCTTCAAGCTATTCTCAAGAGATAATTTTCACATGAGACCCTTGCTTCTTATTTGTACTCTCCAAGTAACTTCCTTAGAAGCATCTTCTAGGCCACTTTGTCCACATAGCCACTTTGTCCACATTGTCACCTATGTCCAACTTTTCCCAATTTGCCACTTGTCCATGTATCCAATAGCCACTTGACCACTTAACCCATTTTCCTAATTTTAGGGTTAACCTTCTTATTGTAAATGTGTTGAAACTTCACATAATAGATCTAGCTAAAAAATGATACACACATTTGCAGAGAGAATTTGAGAAAGAAGAAGAAGGAGAGAAAGAATGAAAGAATTCTCATTAACCATTATGAATAATGAATAATTTACACATGATATACTCTTTATAACTCAATGAGTGCACACTGGAGGAGAACCAATACACCATAGTTGTGGTCTAGAGTGATCTGGACACACACCAACAGTTATGGGAGTGAACTGTCACCTAGTCTAGTCTCTCAGGTAGTTACGAGAGTGAACTGCCACCTAGTTGAGTTAACTAGTTAACTAGTCTTCAGTTAACTGACTGAACATAGAGTAGTGAGGAGTTAACTCAGGAAATCAAGGGTAATGTTCTAGTCTAATGATGATACCAAGGAAATTTCAAATTAGCATGTTGATGATCCCAATGTTGCATGGAGACAAAACCAATGCAACATCTAAACTCAACTCAACTAGTCAAACTGAAGTGTCAACTGAAAGAGAATATTCTCCAGGTGGAATATTCTCCCCTAAAATATAGGAGACTGGATAATGACTATTTATGACTAATAAACAAGGAAAAACCTTAGGAAAAGGAAATCCTAGGTGTGTGTGAAGTAACTCCAACACCCCCCATGAACATCACTATGGTTAAAATAAAGAATGGGTCTCGACAACGAGGCCATGTTAGGTACCCAAATACAAAAGATACACTGAAATAAAGTGAGGAAAGAGGGAAAATATCATGGTAAACCCCCCCCCCCCTCAAGGTAAAATGTATGTAAAAAGAAGAACTATAGTTGCTAGGCAAATGTGTCCTTCACTCCAAGATGACTTCGTAGAGAATGGAACTTCTGCTCAGTGAAGGTCTTGGTGAAGATGTATGCCATTTGTTCTGCTGAAGGAAAAAAATGTAAGTCGATGATCCCCTCATGTACTAAGTCCCATATGTAGTGCATGTGGATCTCGATGTGCTTCGTCCGCTATCTCTGAAATGGATCTCTACAGAACTTCAAAGTGCTCTAGTTGTCACACCATATGATGATCGACCGATGAAATTGAATGCCTAACTTAGTGAGAAAATGTTGTAGCCACATATCCTGAATGGTTATGTTAACTACCCCTATGTACTCTACCTTAGCTGAAGATAGAGCAATGACAACTTGCTTCTTTCTCGACCAACAGATAAGCTCGAAACCAAGACTGAGTGAGTAACTAGATGTGGACTTGTGATCATTTCTATCACTAGCCCAGTCGAAATCAGTAAACCCGATGAGATCTAATGTAGAGTCTACTTCATAATGAATCCCAAAGGTGATGGTTCCATGTACTCATCGAAGGATACGCTTTGAAACCTTCCAATGTATCTCATGCGACTCTTGCATGAATCTGGAAACTGCACCGACTTCATAGGAAAGGTATGGTATGGAGTGTGTGAGATACAAAAAGATCCCCACTAGTTGTCTGTACAGTGTTCTTTCAACCAGTGGAGTCTCCCCGCCATCCTCAACTTTGACCCCTGATAGGAAAGGAGTCAGAGAAGACTTGCAACCTATCATGTGAAATCTCTCAAGGAGATCTTGTGCATACTTGGCCTGAGACAGTTTGATTCCTGATGCATCCTGACTGATCTTGAGTCTAAGGAAGAAGTATAGAGGACCCATGTCCATCATCAAAAACCTATCATGTAGAATCCTATTGAATGTAGCAATCGCTGAAGTCGAGCACTTGGTGATCATCAAATCATCGACATACAGAACTAAAAGTAGAAGTGAATTAGCCAACCTGACCATGTAGACATTCAGGTTTGATTTACAATGTACAAAGTTATTTGACAACAAGTAGGAATCCATCTTGTCATACCATGCCCTTAGAGCCTTCTTGAGGCCATAAAGTGACTTCTTCAGTCGACAGACCAAAGATGAGTCCTGCATAAATCTCTAGGGCTTCTCTATATAGATCTCCTCAGAGAGATCACCATGAACAAACGAATTCTTCACATCCATATGATGAACTTCCCATCCCTTGGCTATTGCAATGGAAAGTGCCAATCGTATGGAATCCATATTTTCTACTGGAGCGAAGGTCTCATCATAGTCAATACCATGAACCTGCTGAAAGCCTTTGGTGACAAGCCTGGCTTTATATCTGCTAATATGTCCATCTGTTGTGCTCTTGGTCTTATAGACCCATCTGCATCTGAAAATTTTCCTCCCAGAGGGAAGGGGAACTAGATCCCAAGTATGGTTCTCGAGGAGGGAGTTGTACTGCTCCTACATGGAGGATTCCCAAAAGAAATTTCCAGCAGCCTCACAATAAGACTGTGGATCTAAATACTGAATGAATAAAATATGCTTGTAGGGAAATGGTTTAGTGGCAGTGAGTACAACAGGAGGCTCCTTGAAATCACATCGAGTCCTCCTAGTATCGGCTCGATCACCAATGAGATCCCCTGCATCCTGAAGAGTAGTATGTGCCCACTTGGGCCTCTTCTCTAGCTCTGCTACTACATCTGGATTCTCCAACGCTGCATCTGACTGTACTGAATCCGAATCTAAATCATATGAGTCCTATGAATTATAAATCGCGTCTAAAGAAGAGTCAACATTAGCATGCTCATCATCTCGGACAGGTGGAAGAATGAAGGTGTGTGCATGTGGTTGTTGAGGTGCACGCGAGACAATTTCCTCAAATTGGACACTTCTCTCAATGATGAGCCGATCTGAAGAAATATCAATAAGCTTATATTCCTTCACGTTGTTGGGATATTCAACAAAAATGCACTCAGTGTTCTATGGATCAAGTGCCTTCCTCTTTTAAGAGGGAATCATGGCCCATGCATGTGAACCGAAAATGTGAAAGTGGGTAACTTCCGGCTTGAGGCCACTCCAAGCCTCATAGGGGGTCTTATTCTTGACAAATATATGGGGAGATCTGTTTTGGATGTATGTTGCACAGTTAAGTTCTTCAACCCATAGTTTATGTGGTAGTGACTTTGGATGCAACATGCAAGATGCCAACTCCTTTAGAGATCTGTTTTTCCACTCATCGACTCTATTTTGCTGTGGAGTATAGGGAACTCTGTGCTGCAACTGAATCCCTGCCTCATGGAAAATATTATGGATCTCATGATTTACATACTCTTCCCTGTTATCAGTTCAGAGAACTTTGATCTTCTTTCCGGACTATGTCTCAACCAAGGCTTTGAAATATTTGAGGTGTTGAAATATCTCATATTTTTTCCTGAGAAAGTAGATCCATGTAAAACATGAGAAATCATCAACAAAAATGAGAACAAACCTCACTTTTTTGATCGATGGATGCATAATAATGGAAATACTTTTCACTGATATTCTCCCCAAAATCATAGGTTTGATATCCTAAATATTTATCCCAAGACCATAGGTTTGATACCTCAAATATCCACTATCATGAGATCATAAGTTTGGTATCTCTAAACTCCTCTCTCCTCCTCCATAGAAATCTCTCATTATATAGGATTTGGAGGCTTAACCACCATGGAGAGGATCACTCTTCAGATCCAATAAAAAGGGATCTGAAATATATTTAGGGAGAAAATATCTCTTAAGAATTTTAGGGAGGAAATATCTCTCAAGGATTTTAAGGAGGAAATATTTCAACCATCCAAGAGATCCTCCACCTTCCCTAAAAAATAGGAAACCAAATTTGAGGTGGATTCTCACACTTAATTATTATTTTTTTCATCAATATTAATAATAATTCATGTGCACTTGGTATTTTGGCCTTCGTGTAATATATCCCTCCTCCACATTGACTAGGGATTGTGACATAGGTTATTCCATGGTGTCCATGTGTATGAGACACTTATATGACACTTAAGACACTTAGGGAGAGGTACCTAGGTGTGAAAATTTCATGTGTAACAACTAGGGATACATTCTTCATCACACCAAGTCTCACATGGATGTATTTTGAAATTTGTTCTTGGATGTAGTTATCAACACTCCCTCTCAACTAGGGAGGTATCCTTCACCAATATAATTTGGTGAATATGTCTGAAATCTTCTCATGTGTAGGAAGGTACTGCATGCATACTATTTTCCTCTACATTATGTCTCTGATATAATGATATTTTATCTCAACGTGTTTTGATCTATCATGAAACACTGGGTTCTCAAAGCGATTTACACACAACTCTGGTTAACATTATAGGATCCATCTCATGATCAAGTAAATCTGTCAGAATCTTGTGAAGCCATATTGCTTCACACACTCGATGCTACATACTTTGCTTCTATGGTACTCAAGGCCACATAGTTTTGTTTCCTTCTGCATAAGGAAACCATGGAAAAATTCATGGTAAGAGAAGAATTGGATGTTCTCCTCTAGTCCATTGTTCTATCTACTCAATCTGTATTGGCATATCCTGTGAACTCAAGTTCACACTGGAGCAATATATTAGGCCATATCCAACTGTGCCTCATATATATCTCAATACATGTTTTGTTGTTGTCTAGTGAGTTTGTCTCGATTGACTCATGGAATGACTAAGTACATTCATTGCATAGCATGAATCAAGTCTGGTGTTAACTAGATACATCAGTGATCCAATCAGTTGTGGATCAGTCTCATCTGAATCATCATCAATAGTTTTCTTCAAATCCATCACCATAGATTTTCATTCTATCATACTAAACTTCTTTAATATTCCCACTGTATATTTTCCTTGACTTAGGAAAATCTCATCGGTCTTTTGTCATACTTCTTGTCCCAATAAGTAGTTCATCATACTAAGATATTTCATCTTGAAATTAGAAGTCAAAGCTTACTTGTATCCAACAACACGACTTTCTGAATAAGTCATCAAAATCAGGTTCTCGTCACCAAAACTATAATAATATAGTTTTGGATTAGCAACACTCTTGTTGAAACCCAAAATCATCAAGAATCCATCGATCTGATATAGTTTCCGACTCATGGATGGTAGTACAGATGGAAGTGTATCAATATTATTGGATCAAGTGTCTAATCATAGACAACTCCCTTTGTTTGTGAGAAACATCTAGCTATAGATATTGCTTTATATTTCTTGACACTTACATCAGCTGCATGCCTGATCTTATAGATCCAATTGGAAGTCATCACATAATTCCCTTCTGGTCCCTGAACAATATATTATAAATCATTATTTTAAGATACACTGGTATTCTTCTGTTATGGCATCTTTCCATACATGTTCTCATGTTGCTTTTATATAACAAGAAGGCTCAGAATCAATGATGTGGCTCATGGATGAAGAGTAGCATGAAAAATATCTTTGTTCTCTCTGGATGTGCCTTGAGAGGCTTGTATGTTTCTTTGCCTCCTACAGAGTGAGCCTAGACATGGCTTTTATGCCCTACTGTAATATCTTTGAACATATCAATTGGAGCAACTAGGTCATCTGGAATAATTTCTATCTTCCTCTGAACTGCTGAAGGGGGATAAGGTATTGTCTCACTATCAATCTCCATCTAATATTCTTTGGATCTTTGAAATGGTATCTCTTCTTCAAGGAAAAAATATCTGGTTGTCTCAATTTGTTTCTGACCATGGATGTCGATCTGGAATGTCTTCGAACATTCACTGTTATCCCATAAACGTATCCTTTCTCCCTGAAGGGTCTATCTTGGACTTCTTATCTTTGGGTACATGAAAATACATTGGGCACCCAAATATCCTAAAGTGTTCAATATCAGACTTCACTCTGGTGAAGGATTCTTCGAGAGTTATGTTTTTCTAAGTCCGGTGAAGATTCTTGTTCTTGAACATATATTGTGTCATGCATGCTTCTGCCCATAGAATCATAGAAAGATTTTGATCATGATTTATTTCATTGGTTGCCTCAATGATGGTTCTATTCTTCCTCTTTCTCAAATAGTTTTGACTCCCTCTGAAGGATAAACATATTCCTTTGTTGTTAACCTGTCTGGAACAAGAAAAAAAGAATATCTCCTAAAGGAGAATAATGAGTACATCTCTAGAATCAAAACAATTTAAGGATTGTTGTCATAGCTACAACACCTACTTGTAATGTATCAAACTTTAGAAATATAGGTTGTAGGAATGGCAATTACAACAATCAAACCTGGAGTCTTCACTTCTAGTGTGTTGTTCCTCTGAATTCACTGATATCCCTCTGGATCCATGAGTAATATATATACAAGTGCATACCTGAGGGTGTTGATATGATTTCTCCAATGGCACATGGCTGATCTCTTTCCTCTAACATCTTCATGAAGGAGATAGTCACAGTTTCACCTTTTAGTATCACCCACAATAAGTCTTCTTTTGAAGTCTTGTCTTCCATGAACTTGAAGTCGCTTGATCCATCAAGCTTATCTTCCATGAACTTGAAGTTGGTTGATCCATAAATATTATCTTCCATGAACTTGAAGTTTCTTGATCCATCAAGCTCATCTTCCATCATAGTTTTGTTCATCATAATTTTAGATTCTTCACAACCCCTTGTCAACTGGGCTAGAAAACCTAACGGCTAGGATAGGTTAGCACTTTTAGGTTTTGTTGGAATTATGAATGCCAAAAATAAGTCTTTGAAATATAGGATAACATTGGTGAGCTGAAGAGATCCTTCAATGAGTTGTAGAAACCCTAAAATTGAAATTTCTGCAGAAATTAGCGAAACCCTAGAAACCTTAGGGTCAAAATTTCAAAATGCTCAGAATTTCAATCTAAATCTTGCTGGAGGTGCATTGAAGGAGGACATACACTCCTATGGTATTTTTATCCCCAGTTTCCAAGTTCCAAGTGCTGAAACCTCTTAGAAAGATAGGCCGTACGAAATTTCTAAAAACCATAGGAGGGTCGTATGGTTTTGCAGGAGAGAAAAGATTTGTGCAATGGGTTCTTCAAGACCTATGCTATGATACCATGTTGATTTTTCAATAGAAAATGTTTAATCATGAATTTCATTCCATTTTATCATTTTACTTAAAACATAACCAATTATGTTGCAGCAACTAAGATCACAAGAAGAAACACCATGCACAACTACACAAGAAGTATCCTAGGAAACCCTTCTCAATAAGGGAAGAAAACCCAGCCAAAATCCTTTGATATATTATTCAAGATAAATACCTTCACCACCAAGAAAACCTAGCACACAAGAGGGTGCTTGCAAACCCTAGAAGACTAGCGCCCAAGAGAGGTGCACATTTATCCCAAGAAGATGTACTTGCTAAAATTTCCAAATACACACAAAAGGTATGATTCCTCAATGGGGAATTTACCTTTACTTATATTAGACTTGATGTGTCAACATAAGTGTCTATTGGCACAACATGGCTGACCTCTCTATCTCATTATATAATTAATATTAACCAGATTGATTATCTTTTACATTAATTATCAATTACATTAAGGTGGGGCCGACCTGTACCCTTTACATTACAATTAGGGTTACATGCAGGTCTAACTCTTGAACAATATAGAAAGGGATCTCATACATCCACTAGTGCTCATCCACTTGGGGAACATCCATAGGGATGTAAATATATATAAATCACTACATTACACAGAAGAACCAATTCTCACTAGTGCTCGACAACTAGGATCACGTTCAACTGTGCTCGTCCACAAGCACGTCCACTCAACATATCTTATTTCCCATTGCATTACACAGGAGATTCATATGGATTTCATCATCAAATCTCTGCTCATAGGAGGCCAATACATCATCTTCATCTCTGTCTCATGACGATGCACCTAACACTTTGGGATTTCACACGTTCACCTTGTGCTCAACCACATGCATGTCCAACTCTACAGATCTCATTTCTCATTGTGTTACATAGGAGAATCATCTAGAGTTATTCTAAACTCTATGTAAGGAAGAAACCATCTCTATGTTCCAAATTTTTCTCATACAGGAACCACACACCCCTCTCAGGGGCTCTCTCTCAGGTTCGTGTCCTGGAGAATGTTTCACATCGCTGCAATCATCAACATGTAATACCCCTAGGAGGAACCCCAATTGTAAATGTAAATGTAAATGTAAATATACATATAGGTTGGTGAGCCAAGGTATTTGGGCCAGAGTGCCTTTTTATATATGTATTTTTAGGCCATAGTGCCTATGTTGTTATTATGTTGGAGAGACAAAAGATAAAAGGATAGTGAGCCTATATTTGTAAAATGTAGACACACTTAATTTTTAATGAAAACACATCATAGCTGCAAACCAACCAAATAAAAGAGTATGGAGAGGGGGGGGGACTACACTACAATCGGAAAGGGGGAAGGGGTGATAAGAGTCAAGAAAGAAGGGGATAATCTAAGGGGGCTTAAGCCCAAAGGAAATTTTTATTAATATTCCTAAAATCTAAAGTCTAAAGTATGAGATAATTCATTCTATCCTAAGTCTCCAAGGGGGAACATATCACCATGTGGTGGGTCCATTTGGGGGACCCATGTAGTTCCCAACATGAAAAGTGTCAAGTTGGTAACATGCACATAAGTTTGGAAGACTTAATTCATTTTGGGGAATTACATCATCATTATCACATCACCACATTGTTGTCATTCATACCTTCATGCTGCTATCACCTGTACCTATACTTGTACCATGGAAATATTTCGAACTGGACTGAAGAGAAAGGTTATCAGGCCCATGGGATATTGAAGAAGTGATTTTTTAGACCCATGAAAATTCTCTCCAAGTGAGAGAAATGTTGGGAATTGATTCCCAAGGTGATAAGTTGTAGTTGTAGAGCTTTGAGACTTTCTGTCTGGCCTATTGTTGAAGCCTCAGAAATGAAGTGGGGAAACTGAAGCACTATTGAGTAGAGAAGGGGAACACTTCCTTGGGTGGGACAAACATGTGGGGAATGAGGGACTTGTTGACGATTAAAATTTTCATCGAATTTTTTCCCGCAAAGTGTTGCTAAATCCTATTATTATAAAAGATAAATAATACTAGTAGGTGGGACCCCCTTGTATCATTGAAGAGAAGATCTGTTCACATTTGATGTTTGTGATGATGTGTGACACGACTTACATGGTTGATGAGATATTTTGTTATTGGCTATGGTTTGAGCTTATGAAATGTTGGTTCCTTAGGTTACTACGACCTATGCTATTCATTGATATCATTGCTATCTGTTCTTATCGCACCTGCACAACAAACATGTTAGTGAAAATACATAAAAGGCAGTTGGAGAAAGGAAAAATTACTATAACAAATGCAAAAGAAAAGGGATCTAATCTGCAATTTACTATACTACATACAAACAATTGGAAGGAAGTAAGAAATAATGCAACAATGGCAAAGGGGAAAAATTTAAACTATCCTATATGCTATACTACATGCATAAAAGACTTAATGGTTATGGTTAAATCCTAGCTAGCAATTTAATGGCCATGCGATTTAATTGAGTTATGCGGTCGATATACATATAGTATATCTTGGAAGGACAAGATATGGGTGGTGCATTTTGACAAAGTAATAGACACTAATGGTTATGCGATTTAACTTTGTGATATGGTACGTGGTTGTTTTATATGGCACAAGTTAAGGAATATGATGGTTGTGCTATTGGCTTTTAATATGGTGATGGTTTCAATACATGGTTTGATTAATGGTGTTAATGAAGAAATTGTTGGCATGTACTGATGAATTAATGAAATTTGGGTGGAGGCGATGTTCATTTATTGCACACCACCTTTACTCCTTTTGTTATCCGCCACCCTAGTCGGACTATTGTTCGAACTTGCTGCTGTGGTTATGCTCCGATTTCTTAGAAGAGAGGAACCACTCGACCAACTCACATTTTAAGAATTTCGATTACATGCATGTATTTTTTTTGTCCATTAATCAGTCTGCTCTAGTTATGAAATGATTACAGGCTCAGGTGTATTGGTTTGTGCTTTCTTGAAGTGTTGCAACTGTGTAAAAAAATTGTGATTTGGAATAAAGCACCGATGGTTCTTTCTACAATAATCTTGAATTCATAGAAGTTGTTGGTCATCCTGGGTGTTAGCAACCATAGGGGATCTCTATGATCTTGGACGGTTTAGTTGGAGGGTTTTGTTGGTCTTGGTTGGATGGTTGTTCTCATGCGTTAGCATCAATATGTCGAGTCTCTGTCTTTTATGGGTTTAATGGTTGGAGGCATTCCACGTCACTGTGTTTTGTCCACTTGGACATTGGTTTATTTCACCACTAAGGGTAAAGAAATGAGTTTCCTATTCTTACTCGGCCCTGTCTTCAAATCAATACTATGGTTGTTTGATTGAAGAGCATGAGGGTTATTCCCTGTGTGTGTTAAATAACATTTCTAGGCCGAATTAGAGCCTCACCTTCTGTTATGGCCCCCTGTCATGCATTTTTTACCTGCTCATGAAGGAGTCGTGGTTCTCACTTTGTATGCATTGTTGGCCTCAGAGTTTTCACCATTACAAGGAGTTGGATGTGTTCTCCCTATGTTGGCTATAGAACAAACCCTTAACCTCTAGTCTGAATTTTTATAGAGAAGATTGTCGGGCTTGTCAAGTTTACTATGGTTTATTGTGGATTGAATGTATTGTCGATTAATTTGAATATAGACTCACCCATTTGGTCATACGACAATCGTGTTGGTTTGGAATTTAGTTACCGCCTCTCTTATAACAATGGTAAACCTTGCATTGTTATTTGCATAACTCAAATTACACAATTGCTCTTCTTATGTTTAGTAACTCAATATTGTTTAATGGAGAGGGCCCTTGCCCCGATTTGAATTGATGCATGGGTATGTGTGGTTGCCACAACTTGTTAGATCGATTGATTTTTATGATAGCGGTGAATTGGTTGGTTGATACACAATCACTGGTATATTTTCACTAAGGATTATTTGGATGTTTAGCTAACATTGGTTACAATTACTTGATGTTTCTCATGCATACTGCATTGTGTGTGTGGTGTTTCTATACAATGAAATAATGGTCATTGTAGCTGTTATTTTCTTTTGGGGCCTAATGGTTATTGCAACTAGGATAAATGTATGAACTACATCCGCTGCATGCTTATGATTGTCTGATTGTATAAGCCGAGTTATACACAACATAGTTGATTACAGTGACTAAATCAAAGCAATATTGTATTATATTGATGGCTCAACATGTCAGGTTGAGTTATTACTGTGACTGTGTGTTTGGTTTTGTAAATGGAGATGTTGGATCGTGGTGTTTTGGTGGCTGTACACTGTGTATAATATGGATAGCTTGGGTTTCACACTGAGGGGTATCCACATATTTTTAAGCATGTTTTGTTGTAATCCGATCATTTGTTGAGAAAAACATGTTGTTGATACCTTGTCATGCTGGATAGATGGACCAGATTTTTAGATTCACATGGAATTGGGTATGTATAGTGATAGAATTAAAATTGCATGATTGAATTACTCTGTGCATAGTTTGTGTCAGAATGGTGGATGTTGGTTATCTGTTCAAATGTCAATTCGGGTTTTTCAATTTAATTCAGATTTTTGGTTTACTGCCTCCATATATGTTTAACGAATATCATTGCATTTTTAAAATGACAGGCCTGATTGCAGTGATAGTGTGAATTCATTGTTAATTTTGGAAACATGACTTGAGTATATTTGTTCATTGAAGTAATGTAAGGGCAGTGGTTGATTTTGATGGTTGACATAGTGGGAATGGTTACTGTTTGAAAATTGTTATAAGATGAAAAATATATAAATGAAAGGAACAAAACCCCTTTACAGATTGTGTGGAATTCATATTGTCTTGTAATGGCACTATGTTGGATATTTAATTATGAACAATGAACTAGTTAAATACACACTAATTGTTATTTGGTCACAATGATTGTTGGTCGATGCATCTCTTTTCATAGAATGTTTTCTGGATCACTTAATTAATTTCATGAACAATAATCGTTCCTCTTCCCTTCCATTATTTCATTTTCCGCTAATTATAACTCCCATCACCTTCCCATATTCATTTTTTTTCACTCCCTGTTCTGAGATTGATTACAGTCAAGATAATTTCGGTGTTAAAGTAGTTTAAAATGGAAGTGTCTTGTGTGGATTACAATGATGTTTTATTGGTTTTCTTTGCAGTTGATTGTTGTTGTCATTGAGTAGTAACCATGTTCTTTTCCCCGTCATTGTAGCATGTTTCGCTCAATAAAATCCCCTCACATATCCCATAACCCTTTTCACCCCCTGCTCATTGATAATTAGTAAAAAAAATTGTATGGATTGGATTTCATGAGTCTGATACATTGTTGAGCAAAATATTTTTCATGTTTTTAAGAGTTGTCATGTATGATTATTTAAAAGACCATTTTCTAATCAATAATGCATGCAAGAATGATTTTTTTCAGTCAATGTAGCCATGTCCGAGGAAACAGAGGTAGAGGTAATTGGAACCGAGGCCCAAGAAGGCCCATGTTCTCCATACTTTCTGATGTTGATTCACAATATCTTAGCCAATTATTTCAGGTTGGATTCTTCAATTGGATTGGGCAGGGAGTAGTCCAAACTAGGCCTGAAAGGACTCCTTTCCAAGTCCCACAAGCCCCCGGTATCCCCGTAGTTCCTCATGTCTCATTGCAACCCGAGGTCCCTGAAAATGATGGATGGCAAGAGATTGTCCACCCGAAAATCTCCCAACATCATGGCTGGCCCAACTTGTCCTTGCCTACTCCTCTTCCTATTAACCCCATTGTCCAAGATGCCCCTGAACACTCGCTAGTGCAATCCTCCCATGCTAGAAAGAGATTGAAAATTGAGGCCCACCATGCCCTTGATAAAGGAAAAGTCACTGCCGCCCCTTCCTCACCCTCCAATGGCTTTGAAAAATTTGTGTCTTCCCGGATGCATTTGAGGGACGATTGTTCCCACATGATCAACGAGATTAGGCCTAAAGGATCTGCACAACCAAAGGTGAATTCAGAAAAATCAAAAGGTGACAACAACAATAAAGGATGGGTTGCATCGCAGACTAGGAAATATAGATTTTGAGTTTTTATTTTTATCCATTGTTGATGACAGTTGACTTCAGTAAATTTTGAACAACATATTTTATTTTGGATATATGAGTAATATTTTTGAAAATAATTTCAAATTTCATGAGCTAAATTTGCCAAAAGTGAATATGTCAATGGGAGACACAAGGAGATGTGTTTTACTTAACTAATGGTTATGTTATGATTGTTATGAACTAAAGGGAGTCACAAGGGGTCCCACCTACTAGTTATTATTTATTTATAACCCTTATTATAATTATTACTCTTCCCCCTAACTAAATTTAGTTAAGTCTTTTAATTAACTTAACTAAAGAATTAGTTCAACTACTTCAATCAATTCTAATTTGTTTAAAATAAAAAGGAAAGGGAGGAACAAGAGGAGGATAGAAGAAGAAGAATACTAAGGTTTTCTCTTTGAGTTTATGTTGAGATAGTTCAGTTTTCATTCATTCATTATTCATCACAAGCCTAATTCTCTTTTATGATAGCAGTGTCTTATTGTAGACAACAATATTCAGGGCAGAATCACATCATTCAGACACTTGTTTTTTAGAGGTGTTGATCTATCTTTGATAGTCTGTGTAGACTTGTCTGTTTGTGAATTAATTTTCATGACTGACATAGGCTATTGTGCAGAGTTGAGTGGACAAAAATCTATGGCAAGATGATCTGGATTTTAGATTTCAGTTTTGGTTTTCTATCAGATGTCCTTTTGTATGTTCCATCGGGGATGTATAAGTTTGACTTTGGTCAAAAATTTCTAGATGAGATTTTGTAAAGAAAATGAGTCTTTGGTGAATTTGAATGAAATAAATGATTTATTTATGTCTCATCTGTCTTGATTATCATCTGGGTGACTTTAATTCTATCTTTACATTTATTTCAACAACTGATATGTTCATAAACTTACATAAAAATTAAATTTCCAACAAGATTTTTGTTGATAAAAGACTAGCCTAAGCACTCGTAATTAATACTTGTGAGTTAGGATGCTATTTTTGTTGGCTATAAACATAGGGTGATATTCCCGTCTAATTTTCTCTAGCCAATCAGAGTCTAAAAATGATTGAGTAAGATTATTTCATATATGTTCCTCAACATTTATTTGGCGACCATATTGGGGAGATCTTTGATATCTCTCCGCTTAATTTTATATTTGATTTTCATCGATACATCTTTATTTTTCTAATATTGATTCTTTGATTATTTATTTTAATGACAACTCCTGTTGCAAGGCATCCCAACATTGAGCTCGACCTTCAAGGTCAGACTAACATTGATTTGAATCGGTTTAATACCATCTTAGACACTGCCAACTCCCATGTTGAGCTTAACCATTTTTGGGAAGCAATTGAATGAGATATTAGTTCTCAAGAATAATTGGAAGATAGACGTAGACATACTAGAATTCAACAATAACCTTCATTTTCCTAAGTTTTGGACTTTCTTTCATGTCCTTAGATTCTAGTGCTTCTAGAAGAAGAAGAGGCTTGTCACCTAAAATCAATCCTAATGCTGAAATAGGAAGGAGAAACGTTGTGTTATCTGCCCAACAAAGTGATCTAAAGAGAACTTTATTCGATTCATCCAGTTCGTCTTTCTTTCCCTCACCTATTATCCATGGGATGACATCTAGTGGAGGCTCTGGTGGCACTAGAAGTGCTCCATCTTCTCAATTTTCATCATCATCATTGATTGGTAGCTTATATAGCCACCATATCCCTGTCCAATCCACTACAAACCCCACCAAAGTAATAAAAAAGTATGGGCTTTTTAAGTTCAAAGAAGATGCCACAATCACACCGTGGCATGTGTCCTCTCCTCTTAACTTAGCACCTGCTACTCGTCCACTTCCGAAGTTTAAAGAGAATTTGCCTAAGTTTTCAGGAAATAACACTTTCAGTTCAAATGAACACCTGATGGATTTTTCTAAGGCTTGTCATAACGTAGGGGCTAACGACAATGAAACTTGCATGCACTTGTTCGTCAATTCCTTGGAAGGAAAGGTTGCAGACGATTTCTTTGATCTTCCCCCTAAGATCCTGTCTACTTGGGAGGAGTTAATCTATTGGTTCCAATCCACTTATGGGAAATCCAAAGGCCCCACTGAGAATTTAAGGGAATACAATAATGTCACCTATAAGGATGGTGAGACCATCAAGTCTTTCAACTTGCATTTCAACAAGTTGTACAATCAAATCCCTGAACGTATCCACCCTCAGAACCAAGCCGCTTTCATGCATTACTACAATGCATTGTCGTCCACCTACCGTCATAGGCTTGAATAAAAGGCCATTGATAATATCGGTTCTGCTCTGCATACTTGCTCAGAGTATGAAGAACAACTTGGAAGAACTAGTCTTCCCGAGGGAGAATCCATTAGACAGACAAACATATTTTCTCTCCTAAAACTAGTACATGATATGAACAATCATATGATATCATTTGAGCGAAAGGGTATTGTCTCCCCTCTCACCCTTGGAGCTTCATCCTCTTCTGCACCCCCCTTTAGAAATCCGGTTGAGAACAATTTTCAGCCTAAATCTATCCTACCTTGGAGTTGGTGTAACTTTTTCAAAGAACATCACGAGGAAACCACATGTGAGGTAAAGAAGAGTGCTAGAGATAAGATATTTGGTAAAATACCAAAAGCTACTATCGTTGTCCTAGACTTTGCAGAGCCAAAAGATGTCATGGTTATCAACACTAGGAAGAAATCCTACGCTCCCAAGGGAAAATTTGATTCTCCCTGAATTTCTTCTACCTCAAGCTTATCCTCACCCGATGCTACTCCCCAGGTTCCTAAAGTTCGTATGAGTCAAGGAATCAATCCCTCTCTCTCCTCTTCCAAATATAATATCTTGAATAAATTGGTCAACATCAAAGCAGATGCAACCTTTCTAGACATGGTTGTCATCCTTGAACAACATATGCATCTGAAACAATTCATGGAAGGGAAATATTTCGTTGTAGCCAATCTTTCTGAAGAAGTAAGTGAAGAAGATTCTTCTATAAATAAAGTAGGTGTACATAACTTTAGATACCCTGTAAAAAATCCCTCTTTTTATATTTCTATAAATATCATGGATAAGATTGCCCATTGTTGTCTCATCGATGGTGGTTCATGCCCAAGTGTGATGTCGAAGATTATTATGGAAGATCTAGGCTTGTCTTGTACAAATGAAAACGCCATAAGCATGCTCTCATACAATAGTCTACAAAAAACAACCACAGGAGAGATTAAGGATGTAACCTTGGTTTTATGAGCTCATCCTAAGATAAGGACAACCCTCAACATTCATGTAATTGATATGCTTGTAAGAAATTACTCAATTATCTTGGGGATATATTGGCAAGCCTTAACAAGTGGATACCTCTCGCTCGATGGGACACATTTATCCGTTCCTTGGAATGGTAAGAATATTATAGTCCTTAGAGAGGGAATAATTTCAACCTACATAGAGAGTGTTCTGCAATCTAGAGTAAACTATATCAAAGAAGACCTATGAGTGTATTCCATCTTTACTGAAGATGATAATATTACTTTGGAAATAATTGATTTAGATGATGATATATGGCATATGCACTTTGATGGATCACACTCTAATGAAGGTAATGGGGATGGTATTATCTTGGTTTCCCCTGCAGGAAAAAATCATAATCTGTCATACAGGTTGGAGTTTGCTTGTACAAACAATGTCGCTGAATTCAAAGCTTTATTATTAGGCATTGAGAATTCCCTTAATCTTGGTTGTGGTTACCTTTCATTTTTCAGAAATTCCGAGCTTGTTGTGAACCTAATACATAAGATAGGCTCTCCTTGCAACAAGCTGATTGAATGATACACCCAAGCTGTTTGGGCACTTACCTTGAACCTTTTATCTTTCAACATCACTTGTATTAGGAGGGAATTTAATTCAATGGATGGTTGGTTAGCTATCTTTGCAGCTTCTCTTAAACATCAACTTTCGCCTCAAAGGCTTGTTTGTTTTTTTCAATATCTATATTGTTCATATATCCCTAGCAATGTAGAATCTTGGTAGGCCCTCTCTAACAATGCTAGTATTTGTGATTTCATTCAGGATGAACCTCTTAAGTCCGAGGAAATTATTTCCATATAAAACCATGAGATTCTTGAGAGATTGACTCCTCTTGAGAGTTTGTTTTCATCGAGTGATGTAGGCAATAATGAAAAATAGAAAAGGAGGAGATACAAAGGGAGGTGGGTGAAACCATCTCTATGAACATTTGGGCACTCAAACCTTCAAGGAACATTGATATAAGTACCCAATGTTATGGTAGAAAAAAAAAAAGTTTGCCAAGCTACTTGGCCAATTTAAAAAGGTTTTTGCTTGGCCTTATAAGGATCTTAGTGGTTTTGATCCTGTTTATTTACAAAATGATATTTCCATCAAGGAATGCATGAAACCAATTTTACAAGAACAAAGATCTATTAACTCTGCTTTAAAGACAACCTTTCAAAGGGAGTTGGAAAAATTCTTAGGGGATGGGATTTTTTTTTCCAGTCCATCCTGAATGGGTTTCAAATTGGGAACCTTATTCGAGGACCACTGAGAATATTAGAACCTGTATCAATCTTCTAACTCTCAGGTAAGCTATTATGAGAAACCCTTTCCCTTCCCTCAGTATCTAAATGGTTCTACAATAGGTTGTAGAGTCACAATTAAAAGCCTTGTTTGATAGTTTGTTGGACTGCAAGAAGATCAAGGTAAAAGGGGCAGATGCCTAAAAAACCATTCTTATCACTAATTTGGGTACCATGCCTTACCAATGCCTGCTTTCTATCTTACTTGATGAAAGTACCACTTTTAGAAGACCTGTGCACACGACGTTTGATGAATTGCCCAGTCTCCATCTCTATCTTGATGATTTTATCGTGTGTGTTAAGGGGTTGATAATTACATCAGAATTTCAAGTGTTGGCTCCTTCCCAAATTTCTTTTGTCTTGGACACTATCTCTTACATTTTAAATAAATTATAGAAGCAATTTTTTTACTACAACGCTAACAACCCTCGCTTGAAATATTGCGAGGAACCAACGTGAAAATATCTAACGCTGATTGGATTTTTCTGTATACTAGTAGCCTAGCTTTGGTTTAAATTTTTGTGCTTCCTTTTTTGTTTGACTTCAACTTTCTGAGTTAAAATTTTCTTGTTGTTTTTCATTTGTGTCTTTTACTGCTGCTGTTTTAATTTCTGCATTGTTACTTCTGTTATGATATTTGTCCTTATCATATTTTAGTGTTTGGTCAAGATAAGATGTTGGATTAATTCTGCCACAGTGACACTCTTGCGAAGCATTTTTAGTCAATAAAAATAGAGCTTACACAACTGTTATGATGTCTCCTCTGAAGGACCCTTGAAACTGTTATATATTTCCACTGCTGTCTTGTAAAGAGATTGGTTATCTCCCTCTTCTTCTCTCCATTTCTTCATCCATTGAGAAATAAAAGAGTGGATCCATCAAATTTTTTCCTTGAGATAAGAGCCGTTTCTGGTTGGATGATTATGCATATAGGGATTAACCCCCTCATACTTAACATTTTTCATAAGTTATTCCCAAATTCCCGGTCATTTTTCCATTAAATCCGCTCACTTCCCCTTGTTGCATAATTATTCTGGTTACGTCTTCTAAAATTACTATTCTTGGTCTGTGAAACCATGATTTATGAGTTCTAAATCTGTTGGAAACAAATTTCCCCGTGGAGTCGCTAGTTTGTTGATGATTAAAATTGTCAATGAAGTTTTGCCTGCAAAGTGTTGCTAAAGCCTATTATTATAAAAGCTAAATAATACTAGTAGGTGGGACCCCCTTGTATCATTGAAGACCATATTTGTTCACATTTGATGTTTGTGATGATGTGCGACACAACTTACATGGTTGATGAGATCTTTTGTTATTGGCTATGGTTTGAGCTTATGAAATGTTGTTTCCTTAGGTTACTACAACCTATGTTATTCATTGATATCATTGCTATCTGTTCTTATCACACCTGCACAACAAACATGTTAGTGAAAATACATAAAAGGCAGTTGGAGAAAGGAAAATTACTATAACAAATGTGAAATAAAAGGGATCTAATTCTACAATTTACTATAATACATATAAACAATTGGAAGGAAGTAAGAAACACTGCAACAATAGAAAAGGGGAAAAAATTAAACTATCCTATATGACATACTACATGCATGAAATAATTAATGGTTATGGTTAAATCCTAGCTAGCAATTTAATAGTCATGCGATTTAATTGAGTTATGTGGTCGATATACATATAGTATATCTTGGAAGGATAGGATATGGGTGGCACATTTTGAAAAAGTAATAGACGCTAATGGTTATGCGATTTAACTTTGTGATATGGTACATGGTTGTTTTATATGGCACAAGTTAAGGAATATGATGGTCGCGCTATTGGCTTTTAATATGGTGATGGTTTCAATACATGGTTTGATTAATGGTGTTAATGAAGAAATTGTTGGCATGTACTGATGAATTAATGAAATGTGGGTGGAAGCGATGTTCATTTACTTCACGCCACCTTTAATCCTTCCATTTACCGCCACCTTAGTCGGGCTATTGTTTGACCTTGCTGCTGTGGTTATGCTTCGATTTCTTAGAAGAGAGGAACCGCTCGATCAACTCACATTTTAAGGATTTCAATTACAGGTATGTCTTTTTTTTGGCCATTCATCAGTCTGCTCTGGTTATGAAATGATTACTGGCTCAGGTGTATTGGTTTGTGCTTTCCTAAAGTGTTGCAACTGTGTAAAAAAAATGTTATTTGGAATAAAGCGTCGATGGTTCTTTCTGCAATAATCTTGAATTCATAGAAGTTGTTGGTCATCCTGGGTGTTAGAAACCATAGGTGCTCTCTTTTATCTTGGCCGGTTTAGTTGGAGGGTTTTGTTGGTCTTGGTTGGATGGCTATTCTCATGCATTCACATCAATATGTCAAGTCTCTGGCTTTTATGGGTTTAATGGTTGGAGGCATTATATGTCACTGTGTTTTTTCCACTTGGGCATTGGTTGATTTCACCACTAAGGGTCACTAAATGAGTTTACTGTGATTACTCGGCCTTGTCTTCACCTCAATACTGTGGTTATTTGATCGAAGAGCATGAGGGTTATACCCTGCGTGCGTTAAATAACATTTCTAGGCTGAATTAGAGCCTCACCTTCTGTTATGCCCCCCTATCATGCATTTGTTACCTGTCCACAGATGAGTCATGGTTCTCTCTGTGTATGCACCGCTGGCCTCAGAGTTTTCACCATTACAAGGAGTCGGCTCTGTTCTCCCTATGGCGGCTATAAAACAAACCCTTAACCTCCAGTCTGAAGTTTTATAGAGAAGACTGTCGGGCCTATCAAGTTTACTATGGGTTATTGTGGATTGAATGTATTGTTGATTAATTTGAATACATACTCACCCATTTGGTCATACGACAGTCTTGTTGGTTTGGCATTTAGTTATTGCCTCTGTTATAACAATGGTAAACCCTGGATTGTTATTTTCACAACTCAAATTACACAGCTTCTCTCCTTATGTTTAATAACTTAGTATTGTTTAATGGAGAGGGTTGCTGCCCCGATTCAAATTGATGCGTGGGTATGCGTGGTTGCCACAACTTGTTAGGTCGATTTATTTTTATGACAGTGGTGTATTGGTTGGTTGATACATAATCACTCGTATTTTTTCACTAAGGATTATTTGGATATTTAGCTGGCATTGGTTACAATTGCTTGATGTTTCTCACACATACCGCATTGTGTGTGTGGTGTTTCTATACAATGAAATAATGGTCATTGTAACTGTTATTTTATTTTGGGGCCTAATGGCTATTACAACCAGGATGACTGTATGAACTACATCCACTGCATGCTTATGATTGTCTGATTGTATAAGCTGAGTTGTACACAACATAGTTGATTACAATGACTAAATCAAAGCAATATTGTATTAGATTGATGGCTCAACACGACGGGTTTAGTTATTACTGTGACTATGTGTTTCATTTTTTAAATGGAGATTTTGCATCATGGTGTTTTGGTGGCTGCACACTGTGTATAATATGGATAGCTTGGGTTTCACACTCACGGGTACCCACAAAGTTTTAAGCATGTTTTGTTGCAATCCGATCATTTGTTGACACATCCATGTTGTTGATACCTCGCCGTGTTGGATAGATGGCCCAACGTTTTAGAGTCACATGGAATTGGGTCTATATAGTGACATAATTACAATTGCATGATTGAATTACTCTGTGCATAGTTTGTGTCGGAATGGTGGCTATTGGTTGTCTGTTCAAATGTCAATTCGAGTTTTGCAATTTAATCCGGATTTTTGGTTTACTACCTCCATATATGTTTAGCGAATATCATTGAATTTTTAAAATGACATGCTTGATTGCAGTAATAGTTTGACTTCATTGTTAATTTTGGAAATGTGACTTAGAATATATTTGTAGATTGAAGTAATGTATGGGCAGTGGTTGATTTTTATGGTTGACAGAGTGGGAATGATTACTGTTTGAAAATTGTTATAAGATGCAAAGTATATAAATGAAAGGAACAAAACCCCTTTATAGATTGTGTGCAATGCATAGTGTCTTGTAATGGCATTATGTTGGATATTTAATTATGAACAATGAACTAGTTAAATACACAATAATTGTTATTTGGTCACAATGATTGTTTATCAGTGCATCTCTTTTCGCAGAATGTTTTATGGATCACTTAATTAATTTCATGAATAGTAATCGTTCTTCTTCCCTTCCATTATTTCATTTTACACTAATTACAACTCCCATCACCTTCCCATATTCATTATTTTTCACTCCCTGTTCTAAGATTGATTACAATCAAGAAAATTTCGATGTTAAAGTAGTTGAAAGTGGCAGTGTATTGTGTGGATTACAGTGATGTTTTATTGGTTTGATTTGCAGTTGATTGTTGTTGTCATTGAGCAGTAACCATGTTCTTTCCCCCCTCATTGTATCATGTTTCGCTCAATACAAACTGTTGGCCCTTCACCAATTTTTGGAGATTCTTAGTCAGGTTTGACCTATTTTGGGACTTCGATAGGTTGTCGAAGGCAAAGAGAAAGTCGAAGCGGAGATCGTGGGGATCTCGACCCCTCTTTAGGGATTTTTGGATTTTGGGCTTATGTAACGGGTATGGGGATGTCAGCCCATGGGTTTACCCATGTTTAGGCCCATTTGTAATGTATAAATAGAAAGCTAGGCGATGTAAGTAAGGGGTGTGATGTTGGGTGCTAAAGGAAAGTGAAGGCCAATGTGCTAAGTGCAAGTGATAGTTGTAAATTCTTTGTGCATACTGTATAAGACTTGCAAGGCTAAGTGCAAGTGACTATAAGAGATTGTGTAAAGTCTTTGTGCTCTAACCTAGCTCAGGGAAGGAGGATCTGGTGAGGTGTGCGCAGATCTCCTATCCTATGCGGAGTAGGACCTTGTGGCTCTGTGCATGTAAATTATTGATAGAATATAATAAAGAAGAAAAAGAGTTGGTGGACGTAACCCCAGGGTGGGGGTCAACCACATATATCATGTGTTATGGTTGCTTTGTGCATTATGGTTCATATGATTAGTGCTTAGTGCAATGTTGTATGCTTAGATGAATATGATAGCTTAGTGCCTAATTATGTGAATGAGATGCTATATCTGATCTATGTTGATGCGCTTTGTGCTTGAATGTGTTGAATCTTGTTGAATACTGTACTGCGCTATAATTAGGGTTTATCTGCGCTATGAACAAAGGTTAAGTACTAATGAATGGCAACTGCTAATTTCTTTGTTAGAGTATTGTAATCACAGATCTGTATCCCATCTAAGTTTGTAGACACTGGAGTCCTACAACCACCCTTGCCTCTACCTCAGGTGAGACTTCATATTCTTTGCAGGTCTTGCTGAAAGGGATGGTAGTTAGGGTTTTGTTGGTGCACTGTTGAAGCATTGAACCTTGGGTCTTCCCCCGTGCCAACAAATGGTTCCGTTTCTGGGACCTGAAACTGTGATTGCTGGGAACTGAAGAAAATAAAGAAAGCTATGTGCGTAGATCTATTGCTTTAGTGCGCAATACTCTACCTGAATTGTGAAGCTCTATGCTAAGAAAATAGGTAAGATCTGAAAGATTTGTGCTCTGATAAAGGTAAAGTGATTATTTTTTTGATTAAAGAAGTAAGATCTGAAAGCTTTGTGCTTTGATAAATGTAAGATAAGTGGAAAATTTTTGTTTCGAAAGTATGGATCTAGGTATGTTTGATAAATTTTGTCCTAGTCTAAAAACTAGGGCACAATTAGAAGAAAGAAGGTTTGATATGATTAGATCTAATAGAAATAATAAAAGATATGTTATTCCTATGCATAGAAATAACGTTTGGACTAACAAATGGATGCATGATCCTAGGAAGAATTTTCTACAGGTTAGCCACCATGATCCTAGTATGTAGTACAAGAAAGGCTGGGGATCATTTAAGAGAAAGAGAGGATTAACTCTTTGTTACAGTTGCAGAAGACTGAGACACCTTGCAAAGGAATGCCCTGGTAGAAAACCTAGTTGTATTTGTTTAAAGCTACAGACCATGAAGTTCTGATTGCCCTAGAATGATTGCTAAGGTTGAAAGAATGAATATGAGACAAGAAAACCTCAAGGAAGGCCAAGAAAATAAGACCATGGCAGAACCCCAGAAAGAATAAGAGATTGTATTACTACAAATGCAAGTAACCTTGAATGACCACAAAGATATGAACTTATCAGAGATCTTCAAGGAGAAAGATTGCATAGAAACAAGAATAGGAGACTTCAACATAGACCGTGTTCTGGATGAGGAAACACAGGTGAATATTATGACATAAAGAACTTGGGAAATTTTAGGAAAGCCTACTATGATTCCTTCATTAGGAGGAATATGATTATTTAGAGGAAAGATGATAACCCTATGTGGAAGACTTACCCAGACATCTATGAGTGCTCATGGAACTTCGACAGAAGAAGAATTTGTGATTATTAAGTTTGTTGAGAACAACGCCCCATTTTATATACTATTAGGAAAAACCTAGATTGAGAAAGATCAGACCCGAAGAAAAGAGGAGGAAGCTCTAGAACAGAAAAAGAAATAACTAAGAGACTTCATGGCTAAGAGAATAACACACTTACTAGAAGAACAAGAAAACCAGTCGAAGCTACTAAGGACCATAAATTTGGATGTCGAAGTTGAAGGAACACAAGAAGATTTGAAACACCTATCTGTACAAGAGAGTAGAGCACTTTCCCTAGACATAGAAGAAGTATTGGCCTTGAACCCTAGGAAATATCACCAACAACGTGAAGTTACTATGCCAAGAAAAGATAATAATCAGAATGGAAAGAGGAATACTGAGATGTAGATCATAGGGAAGAAGGCTAGAAATCTCAGCAAGAAGAAAGAAAAGTTAGAAAAATTACAGGAAGCTCCAGAAAAGACTTCACAGAAGGAAGGTATCCAGAATTAGAACTTCGATGGAATATCGGAGCAACTCAAATTGGCACTTCACCACGGTAGAGCGATATGACCGTTAGAGGAATTATAACCATTAGATTGACATTCCCAAATGGTTAGAACAACAATTATGATCAGGAAGCTCTCCATCAGACCGTTGGAACCGCGCCGTAATGGATAGAACTGCATTGATGAAGGTCTCTTGTCCATTGGAGGGATCTGTTACATCGTTGTCTACTTATTCCGTCAACTGTTGTGCCGAGCACACTTTCGTGAATTGTATCCGAGACAATGAGAGAACTCATTGTTACTGTGCTGTGCTTAATGAGACATTGCTACCTGTTCTATTGCATTGAGAATTTTTTCATTAACCTGAGTTACCCAATCAAAAGCGTGAATGTAGGACGAACTCAATGCCGTAGAAAAGTCTATCAAATAATTTCTAATTGATCTTATGGCTGAGAAGGTGATTTCTGTTGGAATTCAAGCTTCATCGATGAGAGGAGTGCAAGCCTCTCCGTCGACTGCTTGCGGATCCATACCATCCTGAGCTGTAGCTGAGAAAAGAACCAAGGATCAAGATGAATTGGAAAATGATAAGTTAATCCATTCCATCTTGCCCGACTACATCCCACCCCTGGATGGCACGGTGAATCATGACGATGTCCCCCTGGACTTCGACTATACTTTGGTCACTACGTACCTCTCAAAGGGGATACACATAGGCAAGCTTCAGCCGAATAAGATCATGAAACTAAAGATCAATGACTTTTACCTAGGGGATTGCAATAAATTCAACATGCTTGCTCCTCATAGGTATTTGACTAGGACGAAGGGGAAGAAGTCAAAGATAATCCCCCAACCATGGACTATGGATCTCGTGTAGTCCACTATTTTGAACGTAATGAAAATAAACCATTTTGGAAGGCACCAGGAGTTTAATGCATGCGTTAAGCTCCTGCTATCAATATTCCATGGTGGTTATTTGTGGCTAGACAGTCGCATCACCGTTGACCCGATGCTGACCCATCAGATCACTAGATTGAGCATGCAGGTACCAAAACCGCAAGACCTTTACCCATGGAAGGCTGTAGACCATGCCCTAGCACAAAATATTAAATATACATACGATGATGTGGAGAAGGGGAAGCCAGGATACAAGGTAGCCTCCATATAGAATGGCACAATGCACCTTGCTTGCCAGTTGATTGGTGGTAAGCTAGTCTGGAATAACAAACCCACACAGTTCACAGGTTTTTTTATTGACCTCACGGGGAAATGCGTGGACGGGCCACAGATGAACTGGGGAAAGTACTTAGTGAACTAGCTATACCAAGACTTCTACGAAGCTCAGGATCAGGGCTATGAGTTCGATTTTAGTTGGCTGCTGATCCTCATCACGTTTATAGCTTGGGAGATGTTGGAAGGTGTGACCTTCCCTGAACTAGAGCCATCTGAACCCTTAGCCATGAAGTTCACTTCTCTCTGGTATTCAAGCGATATGTGAAAACAATGGAAATCAAATGCGGTGTTCCACACCTACTACCTGCAGTTAAAGAGGGCTATTGAGGCTATCCCTCGTATAACGCCGAACACCCTACATAGGTTCAAGCCATTTGTGAAGTTCCAAACATACATACATTTTATCTACATCACTGCACGAGGAGACGAACACAAATAAGTACTACAAAGTTATTATAAACTCATAGAGGAGAACCTAGAATAAATAACTAAGGAGTGGCCTACATAGCTCCTTATCCCTATTAACCCCACATAAATGTCTGATCCTGAACTAATCAAAATCTTGATGATCACTCATGAAGGGCATGATACACCTAGAACTAGCAGAAGGAAGAAGACATAAGCGGTCCAACAACTGAGCAGTGCATCAAAAGAAACTGCTTCAGGATCACCTGGAGGAGGAGGTGATGACAAAGTAGACAAGGAATAGAACAATGGAAAATAATATTAGTAGAAGCAAGGTGAAGTAACACAACCACAGAATCCCCCTGATGATGCAGAGACATCTCACAAAATAAAGGTTTCTCCGACGAAACCCACATCGCGGAAGAAGTCAAAAGCTAGTAAGACCAATATGCAGAATGTGCTCACGCTCAATGAATTCTAATTCATCATTGCAACTGTATCAGAGGCCTCAGAAAATATTTTCTAGAGAAATGAAGCTAAGCAAGAGACCATGTATGAAAAAATTGAAATAGAATTGTGAGGGGTACAACAGGCCCTTCACTCCAGCTGCGTAGTGTCTATTGCACCCCCGCCATCATAAGAAACAAAGTTGGGAGATGATCCTACCCAACTCCACAGACTAGCCAATGTGACCGAAGCTCGCCTTCGTCACCCATACGAAGAAACAAAACATGCCACAGTGGCCCTAAAACAATCCCAAGAGGAAGTGATAGAGAAACATTGAGTTGCGCAGTAGGAGAAGGACGACCTCCAAGAAAAGTTCGAAGAGGAGAAAGTGCAGATCTAGCATGAGAAAGAACAACTGCTCACAGAGCAAGTTGGAGTAAAAGAAGCAATCAACAAAGCATGTCACTCTGTGACGAGCTTAGAGAAAAAGGAGGAAGACCTAGTGGAGCATCAAGTAGCACAGCATGCTGAAGCCATCCAATAGCTTCAACAAAGAATAACAGATCTAGAGATACAAACAATACCAAGTACTCCGCATGATGTATGAGATAAAAGAGAATCCACTACCCGGAGCACAATTGAGAGTATTAGAGAATTGTCTTTGGAATATAAACATCTTAGCAGTAGAAGTGCGCAGATTTATGAGAAACTTACTGAGGACCCTGAACTGAAGACACTGGAGTCATAGCTCCAGGAGGCAAAGCAACAAGCGATGACAATACAAGCATAGTTGAAGCTCCTTTCAATAGTTGAAAGAATGAAAAGATCCTAGGAACAACGCACTGATCAACAATAGGTCCATACCATATAGAGAAAAGTCATGGAAGTGACTTAGAGGCTCCAACTAGTCCAGGATGAATCTTGCAAACTATTTGAGGAGATTGAAGGCCGAGGAGCAGACCTGGAACAAGTAGTCACTTCAGTAGAACAACGCTTAGAGGGACCTGTGAATGAGGTAGGTATTCAAGAGTTTTCCGAGAAGGAGGCCTTGGCAAAGCAACTTGAGCCAGGCTCGAGGCTTTTGAGGCGGAGCTACCCAGATCAGAGTGACTCGGGATGAGTCACATGTGAGTGTTGGGGGCTTGTTGGCCCTTGACCAAGTTTTGGAGATTCTTGGTCAGGTTTGACCTATTTTGGGACTTCGACAGGCTGTCGATGGTGGAGCGCAATTCGAAGCAGAGATTGCAGGATATCGACCCTTCTTTAGGGATTTTTAGGTTTTGGGCTTATGTAATGGGTATGGGGATGTTGACCCATGGGTTTACCCATGTTTAGCCCCTTTTGTAATGTATCAATAGAAATCTAGGTGATGTAAGTAAGGGGTGTGATGTTGGGTGCAAAAGGCAAGTGAAGGCCAATGTTCTAATTTCAAGTGATAGTTGTAAATGCTTTGTGCATACTGTATGAGACTTGCAAGGCTAAGTGCAAGTGACTGTGTAAAGGATTTGTGCTGTAACCTAGCTCGGGGAAGGAGGATCTCGCAAGGTGCATGCAAATATCCTGTCCTATGCAGAGTAGGACCTTGTGGCTCTATGCATGTAGATGATTGACAAAAGATAATAAAGAAGACAAAGAGTTGGTGGATGTAGCCCCAGGCTGGGGGTGAACCACATATATCCTGTGTTATGGTTTCTTTGTGCGTTATGGTTGTTTTATGGTTCATATGATTAGTTCTTAGTGAAATTATGTATTCTTAGATGAATATGATAGCTTAGTGCCTAATGATGTGAATGAGATGCTAGATATGATCTATGTTGATGTTCTTAGTTCTTGAATGTGTTGAATCTTGTTGAATACTGCGTTGCACTGTAATTAGGGTTTATCTGTGCTGTGAACAAAGGTTAAGTACTAATTAATAACAACTGCTAAGTGATTTTTTAGATTATTTTAATCACATATTTGTGTCCCATCTAAGGTTGTAGACACTAGAGTCCTGCAACCACCCCTGCCTCTACCTCGGGTGAGACTTCATCTGCTTCGCAGGTGTTGCCGAAAGGGATGGTAGTTAGGGTTTTGTTGGTGCGTTTTTGAAGCGTTGAACCCTAGGTCTTCCCCTGTGCCAACGTAAACCCCTCACATATCCCAAAACCCTTTTCACCCCCTGCTCATTGATAAATAGTAAAATGATTTGTATGGATTGGATTGCATGAGTCTGATACATTGCTGAGCCAAATCTATTTTATATTTTTAAGAGTTGTCATGTATGGTTATTTAAAAGACTATTTGCTAATCAATAATGCATGCGGGAATGTGTTTTTTCAGTTGAGGTAGCCATGACCGAGGAAACAGAGGTAGAGTTAATTGGAACCGAGGCCCAAGAAGGCCCAGGTTCTCCATACATTTTGATGCTGATTCACAAGAGCTTGTCCAATTATTTCAAGATAGATTCTTCAATTGGATTGGGTAGGGAGTAGTCTAACCTAGGCCTGAAAGGACTCCTTTCCAAGTCCCGCAAGCCCCCAATATCCCTGTACCTCCTCATGTCTCATTGCAACCCGAGGTCCCTACCGACAGTCTCCCAACATCATGGCTGGCCCAAATTGTCCTTGCTTGATCCTCCTCTTATTAACCCCATTGTCCAAGCTGCTCTTGACCACTCGCTAGTGCAATCCTCCCATGCTAGAAAGAGATTGAAAACTGAGGCCCACCATGCCCTTGATAAATAAAAAACCACCATTGCCCCTTCCTCACCCTCCAATGGCTCTGACAAATCCGTGTCTTCCTGGATGCATTTGAGGGACGATTGTTCCCACATGATCAATGAGATTAGGCCTAAAGTCTCTTCACAACCAAAGGCAAATTCAGGAAAATCAAAAGGTGACAACAACAATCAAGGAAGGGTTGCATCGCATACTAGGAAATATGGCTTTTGAGTTTTTATTTTTATCCATTGTTGATGACAGTTGACTTCAGGAAATTTTGGACAACATGTTTTATTTTGGATATATGAGTAATATTTTTGAAAATAATTTCAAATTTCATGAGCTAAATTTGCCCAAAGTGAATATGTTGATGGGAGACACAAGGAGGTGTGTTTTACTTAACTAATGATTATGTTATGATTGTTATGATTGTTATGAACTAAAGGGAGTCACAAGGGGTCCCACCTACATGTTATTATTTATTTATAACTCTTATTATAATTATTACTCTTCCCCCTAACTAAAGTTAGTTGAGTCTTTTAATTAACTTAACTAAAGAATTGGTTCAACTACTTCAACCAATTCTAATTTGTTTAAAAGAAAAAGGAAAGGGAGGAACAATAGGAGGATAGAAGAAGAAGCATACTATGGTTTTCTCTTTGAGTTTATGTTGATATAGTTCAGTTTTCATTAATTCATTATTCATCACAAGCCTAATTCTCTTTTATGATAGCAGGGTCTTATTGTAGACATCAATATTCAGGGCTGAATCACATCATTTAGACACTTGTTTTTCAAACGTGTTGATCAATATTTGATAGTCTATGTAGACTTGTCTGTTTGTGAATTAATTTTCATGACTGATAAAGGCTATTGTGTAGAGTCGAGTGGAAAACAATATGTGGCAAGATGATCCAACTTTTAGAGTTCAGTTTTGGTTTTTTGTCAGAGGTCCTTTTGTATGTTCCATCCAGGATGTCTAAGTTTGACTTTGGTCCAAAATATCTTTATGAGATTTTGTAAAGAAAATGACTCTTTGGTGAATTTGAATGAAATAAAGGATTTCTTTATGTCTCACCTGTCTTCATTATCATCTTAGTGACTTTACTTCTATCTTTACATTTGTTTCAACAACTGATATATTCATAAAATTAAATAAAAATTAAATTTCCAACAAGATTTTTGTTGATAAAAGACTAACCTAAGCACTCGTAATTAATACTGGTGAGTTATGATGTTATTTTTTTTGGTTATAAAGATAGGGTGATATTCTCATCTACTTTTATCTAGCCAAGCAGAGTCTGAAAATGCTTGAGTAAGATTATTTGATATCTTTTCCTCAACATGACTGTGGGTTAACCATTAGAGTTGGCATCTGGGTCTGAGTTTTCTATTGTGTGAGAGACCTTAGCCTGTTTAGGAATCACCCATGTGGAGTTTCAGCCCAGTGCGAGGATGACCCTATGCTAAGAGTTATTATAAGTGTGGTCTACGGTTGGGAGGAACATGGAGAATCTGCAAGTAATTGGTGAAATTTTACCAAAAATAAGAGTCAATAATGTGTTTGCTTTATGTGTTGTATTATTATTTATACATTTTCTTTCATGGATTTTCATTCATATATATATATATATATAATTGTTATTCTGCATTAATCTTATTCTACATTAATCTGTACATTTGCATAGCATAATCAGTTAAATAAAATGGTATCATTGTTTGGAATTTTGGAGTGACATTGCCCAGGTTGGTGATGCTACATAGTCCAGTGGAAGTAGGATGTTGGACATCCTCAATCCAATTGAGATCCAAAACAACGTGGTAGGTAAGGGAATCATGAACTCTGTGGAAACTTTTCTTGATGCAGTAAGGAAGTAGATGGGAGAAAAAAAATAAAAAGTATTACAAATAAGTGTCAATAATGTGTTTTCTTTAAGTGTTGTATTATTATTTATACTTTTTCTTTCATGGGTTTTCATATATATATATATATATATACTTGTTGTTATTTGAATTTTGGAGTGACATTGTCCAATTCAAGGTTGGCGATGCTACATAGTCCTGGCCAAGTAGAACGGTGTGGCTTCACCCTCGAGTAAAAACCTACTATTGAGGATGTTGGACGTCCGCAATCCAACTGACATTTACAATGATGTGATAGGTAAGGGAATGATGAACTCCATTGAAAAGTTTCTTGATGTAGTAGGAAAGTAGATGGGATAAAAAAGAAAAAAGAAAAAAGAAATATTACAGATATAATTCATGACCAACAACCACCATATTTTCTTCCTTAAATACTTGTTTCCTCTCCCTCACCCATGGGATTGTGTTTTGCATTAAAATCCTTTCCCTTCGGATGGTATTTAGAGCGGCTTTGATCTCACCCTCCTGATGGTATTTCTAGCAGCTCGTAATCTCACCCATTTGATCTTTAGTATTCAATGACATAAATATGAACATAGACTCTATTATTTGAACCCTAACTTTGTACAATATTTCACATATAATAATGATCTCAACTTTGTAAAGTTTTAGAAACAGATCACTTTAATAACATCTTGGAGATGATAGATGTGAAAGGCCACTTTATAACTAGATCTCGCCTCTTCTTCTTGTGGTGAAAACTTAATAAATGTAGTAGATTTTCAATATAGATTCACAGAGTCTCTCATCATCGCAAGGACTTGGTTGTAGGAAATGGAGCCTACAATGATAGGTGACCATCTTTCTAAATTCATAAATGATATCAAACAAGATTAATATTAGCAGAATGGAATGGGGTTGTGTGGGAGTTGTTCATAATAGATAAATACATTTAAGGGTAGGTAATATATGATTAATAAAAAGTGTATATATATATATATATATATATATATATATATATATATATATATATATATATATATATATATATATAATTGACCATTAGTGAAAATGTTTTGACTTTGAGTTAACCTTGCATTACCAACATTTCAATGTTAATCTTCAAAATAATACCAAAATTTTGTTTGTCTTCTCTAAGTCCACTCCCAAATTTCAATCCTTCTATAAAAGAAAATCTCCTTTGTTAAGGACTATTTGTAATGGTTTTTAGGTGAATGGCCATATCCATCATAAAATCCCATTTAAGAAAATTGGTATGGCTTGTCTGACACTGCATCTTTAGAAACTACACTCATTCTCCCTGTAGATCTCGGCATAGTGATTCTAGATTGTCAATAGAATTCGACAGGCTAACTAAGAGTGGGGATCGCGACTGAGGGTTGAGGGATTTCACAAGCGTGAGAAAAATTGAGAATTCGCAGGGCACTAAGTTCTCTCTGGGAAATAATACATCTTACATCGAGTTCACACACCCTTATACTCAGGCTTAGATGGAAATATCTTTCATAACTGCTAATTCTATTAATCATTAACCCTATAGATGAAACTTGGAGTTGAGTTGTCTGACAGGACTGGTTAACGAGGTAAATCTATTGGGTGATCCTGACATTTACTGAGCAATTTCGTCAGGGATGTGGATGACTTCAAACCTTACCATTTGAACAGATGAGAATCCTGGTGCGAATGATGATGGAATCTTCATGTATCGTGGCTTTATGGTTTAACATAGTTTGGATGGGTTACTGTGGTGGTCATAAAGAATATTACTGGATTGGGTTCATGTGGCACATGGACTAGGATTGCATCCAGATTCACTCTCCCTCCAACCATAAAGAGGTCCCCGTCACATTTAATGAATGCCATTAATGGATTCATGGCTCTTGTGATCCTACGCTGCTGAGTAAGTAGTTCTGCACCAAAACAACACTTAGACAAAAAAATTAAATAAATGTCCCGATGCAACAATGCACATTCTGACTTTATTAACTGAATTCACATAAATTGAAAAATATTCAAATCTAGCTATTATACATGCTCCTTTGACTAGAGAAAATTCCTTTAGCTCAGTTATGAGAAATATAGGGTTTCAGGAGTGTGCCATTCACCCATCCTAGCCGAAGTATACCATCCAGTTGCACGAGTCTGACTTCTCTAGAAGGTCGGATCTATTAAACTATAAATGGTCCCAACCAATGCATGTGCAAATTGCCTGTATGTTTCTGGTATCAACTGTCATAAAGTAGGACCTTATCTCCTTGCGATTTTTTTTTAGTCTTAATGTGTCTGTCATGCCAAACTTTCTGCCTTGCTTTCTCAACTGATTGACGGAAGTCTTCAAAAAACCTGGTCTCATCAATTTCTTGCAAATCCATATCCCTCTACATGACTGATTCATCCTATGACATGTGTGTAATCTGTGCAATGTATAGACTTGGGGTAATTAACTCTGCAGGTACCACAACCTCTTTCCAATAGACTAGATGAAATGGAGTATACTTGTGGAGTTTCTTTATGGTTGTCCTTTAATCCCATAAAATTGCTGGGACTTTGTCATCCTAATATTCCTTGCTTTTACGACAAACCTTCATTAATACTCTCTCTAGAATCTTGTTAAACGCCTCTACAATGCCATCGACTTGTGGATGGTAGGGGATACTTTTATGATGTTGGATTAAGAACTTTGATGTAAATGACCACCCTGATCACTGGTCAGACTCCTAGGACATCCAAATCGAGTGATAATACTTTCAAAAATAAACCTGACAACGATACCGATTGAGCAATCCAAAACAACTATTTCCTCAGCCCATCATGTAAGGTAATCAGTTGCGGTAATAATATACCTGGACTTTGAATGCTTAGTTGTGGGGTTGATTAGCCCAATGAAGTAAACCTCCCACTTCTCAATTTCTTACAAAGCTCGAACTGACTGAAGAGGTAATTCATCTCATCATGATGGCTTGCCTACTCCTTGACAAACGTCACAATATCTAGCATATTCATTCGCATCCTTGAAGAGTTTGGTACACCATAATCCAGCTTGGAGGACTTTCTACGCAATGGCCTTTCCTCCAACATGGCCTCCTGCAAATCCACTATGGCACTCCCATAATATGTCTTGTCTTTCATGATCTAAGACACACCTCCCGAGGATATTATCTAGGGCCAACTTATACAATTTCCATGCAATCAATTGATAGTCCATTTCTCTAACCACCATATGACGTTTCTGAGTTGCAGAGTACATTTTTGAGCATGCCCCTGTGCTTAAAAAGACTATTTTGGTATGGCCTCAACCCATAATAGGTCTGTATTTGGGAGATAATCATCGATTGCTCTGCCACTTTCTCCAGACTTAAATAAGGACATGTGATCAGGTCCCACGTTTCATATTCTAGGTTTGATGATCACCTCAAATGAAAAATCCTAAAATAGTAACAACCATCGACAAATTCTTCCTTCCAATATAGACTTGTTGAGTAGATATTTTAACAGAAGATGATCAGAAAAAAAATTTAAAATGAGACCCTAACAAGTAATGTCTAAACTTCTGCAGAGCGTAAATCATAGCTAAACCCTCCCTTTTTTGTCATTGTATAGTTGCACTCATCTTGCGACAACTTCCTTCTAGCAAAATAGATGGGATGATCCATGGCTCCATCTCCTTATTGGGCTAAGATGGCTCCTAGGGAAATACATGATGCATATACGTGCACATGAAATTCACTTTCCTAGTTCATAAATATCGGAATAGGTGTTGTGTCGAGCTTTTCCTTTAGGATGTCGAACACTTTATCACACTCTGGCATCCACTGGAACACTTATGACTTCTCTAGTAGATTTTCTAGGGGTGCAATAATGTTTTCATACCTTCTGATAAACCTACGATAGTACCATGTGTTCCCCAACGTGGAGCGCAATTGTTTGGCGCTCGTAGGTAGTGGAATTTTCACAATAATCACAACTTTGGCTGGGTCTACCAGTACTCCTTCTCGACATACTATGTGGCCTAAATGTTTTCCATGTGGCACATAGAAGATACACTTTCTGAGGTTCAAAGATATCTTCAATTCCCTACATCTATAAAAAACCAGACATAGTAGCGCTACATGTTCCTTGAGAAGACTGTATATTGTCTAATCATCCATATAAACTTCTATAAACTTGTGAATAAATTCTTGGAAAGCTGCTATTACAATTCGGGAAAAATCTGCAGGGGCATTCTTTAGGCCGAAGGGAATCACATTGTATTCAAATGACCCCAATTCTATTATGAATGTGGTCTTCCTTTTGTCTTCTTCGACAATTCTCACTTGGTGATACCCCGGAAATCCATCTATAAATGAGTAATATTATTTCCCCACAACCTGTTCTAGAACTTCATTAGTAAAAGGTTTTGGAAAAGGGTCATACACATATGCAAATTTAAGGCTTCTGTAGTCTACACATACCCTAATATTCTATGTACCTTTCTTAATCTAAATAACTATGGGACTAACCCATTTTGCTTCTTCAACTTGAAAAATAAGTGCAGCCTCAAGCATATTCTCTATTTCCCTGTTAACCTTCTCTTTCACCCTGGGGTTAAGACGATATGGTCTATTCATTATAGGTTTTGATCCCAGTTTTAGTTCAATCTTCATCTCTCCCATAGCTCCTTTAATCCCTTTTATCTCTAAGAATGTCTTTGGGAATAAGTCCTCATACTCCCACAACAAGCTATGTATTTCTTGGCTAGTTTGCTCATCCTAGTAATCTCCTACCATAGTTATCTTAGGTTGCTTTATAGTTCCTATATTGAATTTTCACAACTTCAACGGATAATTATAAGAACTATCAGTCTGGCTAGGTATGGTGTTTTGGATTTCTCTGCTTCCTTCTATTTCCTTAATGGATAAGTTTCTCAATTCTTCTAAATCATTCATATTTTCCAAATCCTTATCAATATTATAGAATTCTATAGGTGTCTTGTTCATGTCTAGGTGAAGGTTAGACTGAAGCACTTGACTATGCTTTGCACATACCACAGGGTCTGATTTCCGTTCACTAGCATCAGTAAAAAGGAATTTTTCAATTCTTTGTAGGACTATCTTAAGCTCAGGGTACTTACTTGTAAAACATAAGTCCTTGCAAAATTGGTCTGATAATGTTTTCCAGTCATTGGTCTGTCTTATGGTTTCTTCATGCATGTACCAAGATTTCAGAATTAGACCTAGAGAATGGGGAAATAATTGAACCCACAAGTGATATGGTATTTCTGCAACTTGCCACTGTCTCACAAAATGTTCAATATGTGCTTTATGATCAGACTTGTCCATTGAAAAGTTGTGCAACTTGGAAATCCGTCCCCATCTTTGATTCCAGTTTCTCCTTATATTGAAATCTATATCGGATATCTTGATTCACATCCTCCCAGTTCTTAATCAAGGCTTTGTGACTAGCCCACCATCTAGTATGGCTGATCTGGAGGGCTAATTCTAGAAATTAAATCCTTTGATCCTCCACTATCTTTTCTTCCATGCTAACCAAAAAACTATTGAGTTCTGAGGTACCATCGTATATCGAATATTCTCTGACCTTGGTTCCAAACCATCTAGATACTCTGAAATTTATGCATCTCCTTGAAAATATTTCATATGAACCTCGTTGCCAACTTTCAAATGCCAGTTTTGAATCTTCATCCGTCGATTGTATGCTACTCCAACTTACTGGTCCATCAACAGTGGGATTTATGTAGTCTTCTCTCGTTCTTGCGGTTACAACGTATAACTGATCCAAATATTCTCCTTCCATATCATTTTCCATTGGTTTTGTATATCAAGGGCCTACATATGGATCAAAGGGTTGAACTACTTTTATTCCTTCTGCCTTAAATGCCATAGTGTCTCTTTTTAGGTCAATCATCACATATTTATCGTAAGCCCAATTGATACCAGGTAGTGCAGGATAAGGGTCCTTATCCCCCATGATTTCGATCACCTCAAAATCATCTATAGTCTTCACTCCCGCAACATCTATCTCCACATTCTCCAGTCTTCCCATTGGGAAAATACAATACTAATTGGCCATTCTTAACTAGATTGGGGAATATATAAACTAGGGATTCCCTAAATCTTCCCAAGTATTTTTAGGTAGTATGTTAACATCAGATCCTATATCTAACATAACATCATTAATCTCAAACTCATCTAGATGGGATTCTAATCTAAACTCTTTTCCAGTCTGTATTTTCCTTCTTTTCACTCTCTAAGTATTCTTCTTGGGAAGATTAGTCCTTATTCTAGTTTCTGGAGATTCTTCAGTTCCTAGGACTAGGTACAGGGCATTGTGCAACTTTTCTGTCAGCTGGTCATTCCCAAGAATATCAGAAAATAACTGAAACCAAAGGTCAACTACATTCTGTGATTCCTCAGGTTGTCTTATCGGGACTACGGGGTTTCGAGGTGTAGGAGGTGAAGCAGGGACTTGCACAATCTTAGGATAATCGATAGGATGAGGGGGTTTTTCTTCCATCTTAGGGCTAGGGATACTTTGGAATACTTCTATTTCATTTTCAAATAATATCTTCTGTTTCATAGTATCATACATGTCCTCCTTAGGCATTTTTTTTTGGATTTGAGGTATATTATCAACATTTGCATCAGTCTTTGCTCCTCCTCGAGTAACAATATTAAGGTTTGGTATATGTCCTTTAATGACTCTTTATCTCTCATATTATAATATTAGTTCCTCATTGATGTACCTGAACTTCCCATTTCACAATTAGATCTTGGAAGTCTTCAATTGCATGCCCATTGGTTCTACAATGAGAACACCATGGCCACCTCGGGTGAGGAAAATCCCTATCCATGTGATATTTCTCATCACAGTTGTAGCATCTACTTGGTCCTCTTCCCCTAGTTCTTCCTCCTCTGGATTTTCCTCCAACTCCACCTCCTTGACCTCTTCCTGGTCCCTGAGGGGTTTCATTCAACGTGAATGATGTTCGATCCAGTCTGTCTACAAATGCATCCAATGCTCTACACTGATTGGTAGAATGTGTGCTAGATGTGAAAAACTCATAATGTACAGTATTCGATACTGTTGAATACTTATGAATAATGGGGAACTGTCTTGGACCATGCCCATGAATTCGATAGATCTCATAATACTCAATTGATGGAAATGCTTGATTACCTAGAAAATCATGATATATGGTTGGGGTATGGAATGGTAAATTCATGGATACTTGCGCAGCTCCTCTCGTGGGTTCTGGTGAGGGTCCCATCAGATTATGAGGATGTCCCATTCTCCTCATCCGTGGACATTCGTTCAACAAATGTTTCTCAATAGAATCAATGCCCCCAACATGAATAGCAGTGGTTGGTTTCACATCTCCAACATGACATGCATGGGTTGGTGATGGGTCAATAACATGAATTGCAGAGGCTACATACCTATTTCCAGTATGAATAGAAGTGATTGGAATTACCCCCCCAACATGAATTACAGAGGCTGGGTGCTTTCCCCCAGCATGGATTGCAGAGGTTGGGTGCTTGCTCCCTGCAAGTCATAATGTGGTTCAATCACCAACCTCTGCAAGTCATGTTGGAGATAGTTCCCCAACCTCTACAAGTCATGATGGGAGAATGAACCTAGTCCCTATAAGTAATACTAGAGTTCAATCACCAACCTCTGCAAGTCATGTTGGAGATAGTTCCTCAACCTCTGCAAGTCATGCTGGGGGCAAGAACCCAGCCTCTGCAAGTCATGATGGGGGAAATCACCCAACCTCTGCAAGTCATGCAGGGGGGAAAAGTCTAATCACTGCTAGTCATATTGTAAATAGGTATACAACCTCTACGAGTCATGTTATTGACCCATCACCAACCTATGCAAGTCATGTTGGAGATGTGAAACCAACCATTTCTATTCATGTTGGGGGCATTGATGTTTTTGATAAACCTAGATGGATAGGACATAAGCCTAACTTCCCTTGTAATCTTTGCAAGGGAGATCACCTTACTCATCTGTGCCCTAGCATTCCAAAGGTACAAAGATTGTGGTCCCTGCCTGTAAGATCTTATGATTCTGAGTCTTATAAGGTTTCCTCATAGTCTATTCAACCTCTGGTTGATGAAGTGATCATTCTGATGCATTCTTCAGCTGATCCCACTCCTCTTTTGGGGGGTGATGTGACTTCATACCATGTTGTATCACTTCCTACTCAACTAGTGGTTGAGAAAGTGGTCATGCTGATGTAATCTTTGACTGATCCCCCTCTTCTCTTGGAGAGTGTCGAGTCTACCAAAGTGGTCACTCCGATGCAATATTCGACTGATCCCACTCTTCTCTTGGGGAGTGATGTGTCTACCGAGTATGTTTTTAGAATTTCTAGTTCAGTACTTTCAGAACAAGGGGGAATTCTTCTCACTTTGAGAACACCCCCTCCAAGTCCTAGGATGGTTTCCTTTGATTTGAATGATCTTGTTGAGCCTCATCTTCCTTCTTCTACACCTTTTAAAATAAAGGTTGAAGTTAATTCAATAAAAAATTATTGATGTATTGTGGATGAAGGAGCCTCCGTGATCTAGGTCGATATTAGTGGCCACCCACCTATTCCACTTGAACCCACACCATTGTTTCTTTCAGTTTTCCAGTTTCCTTAATTGTAGCACAATTTACTATTTTTAGCAGTTTTTCAGGTCCTGAACTTTCAGAGCCGTTTTGAAGCCTTAAATGACATTTTTGGCATCAAATGCTTCAACGAATATGAGTCCATTATAGACTTGATATTCACTGTCAACAGTGCATTCCTCGGATAGATATTTCTAACAATGTATCATGTGCGTCAAATGAAGATAATATGCCAAAGTTACGACCCCAAGAATTTGATGTACCAATTTACCCCAACAGGGCCCATATTCTGGCATTTCATCTCCTAAGGTTAGGTTTTTGGATGTTTAGGGTTCTCCATTGTTTCTCAATAATATATAGGCCTTCGAGCCTCATTGTAACACAGAGTTAAGAGGCCATTATCCGCAACATATCTTCTCAGAGACAAGCTACCAACGCCCTAGCTATTTTATTTCCTTTTTTTCTGTAAGCATATTTCAGTCATTTGTTGTTATTGAAATGAAGTTTTATTTCCACTGCATCTCTGCGTTTATGTGTATTTCTGTATTTCATTGTGTTCCTACATAAATCTGGATCAGTGGTATCAGAGCAGTCTTCTCTTTCTCGATCCTTCTTTGCATGTCCCTAACGAGGTCGGGGTATAAGGAGTTAGGGCTCGATCTGGTTGAACCATTGCAAGATCAACCTCGTAAACCCCAACAACCGCCCATGGGGGAAGAAAAGAAACATGAGGGAGAAAGAGATCCTATCAAATTATTGCTTGAGGAGGCCCTCGAGAAACAAAGGAAGGCGATGATGGATAACTTTTCCTAGATCCTTCAACGATTGCGCATTGGCAACACATCTACATCCAACAACCACTCTGGAGGCGCCACTCATTTTAAGGTACAAGTAAACTTTTACATTCCCATATTTGAGGGACAAATAGATGCAGATGTCATAGATAGATGGTTGAATTTGTTAGAAGGATATTTCTTGGTTCATGACTTTTTCGACCGAGAAAGGATTATTTTTTCACTCCTTAAAGCCACCCCCCATGTCAAGGACTGGTGGGAAACCTACTAGGAGAAACAGAGTGAGGGGGAACCCTCTCTATTCTTGGTCGCACCCACTTGGAATTATTTTTGAGATGCCATAAAGGAACAATATTATCCCATGGGGAGCTATGAGGACAAATACATAAAATGGACTACGCTGCAACAACAAAGGGACCAAGATGTGCATGAGCTGACGAATCTGTTTCAAACTCTACACACAAAGTTGGGTATCAAAGATTCAGAGAAACATTTAGTGTTAAAGTACCACCGTTGTCTGCATAAATAAATTTAGGAGGAAATGGAGTTCCTCGACATCTCCTTGCTTGGTGTGGCATATCGATATGCTACCAAGATTGAGCAGAAATTCAAACAGAAGAAGTGAGACTTTGGGTCTATGAATCAGAAGCAAGGGAAAGATACCCCCAAGTCGCTGAACAAAGGACCAAACCAAGGTGGGGCAGACCAATACAACCCACCAAAGATGCAAGAAAATAACAACACCATGAAGCCAAAAAAGGACACGGGGAAGTGGTGTGAGTTCCATAAGAGTTCCACTCACAACACAAGTGAGTGTTAGGCCAAGTAGTTACTGGTAGCCGAGTTGAAGGCTTATGAATCAGATGCAAGATCTGAATCGGAATCAGAACCTGACAAGGGGAATGATAAGGGGAAGCAGATTATCTATGCGGAGCCCAACGCCACCATTTCCACCATGAATATCCAGAAGAAGGAACCAAAAGATCCAGAGGAGGCAGAGTGCCTCTTCCATTCCCAGATGTGGGTAAAGGGTTTCCCGTTGCAATTCATTGTCGATAGCAGGAGCCAGAAGAACCTCATCTTAGTAGAGGTCATGAAATGGTTGGGATTTCTGACCAAAACACACCCACAACCATACACCATCGGGTGGCTGCACCAAGGACATGACCTCCACGTCAGCCAACAATGTCGCCTTCCCTATAACATCAAGCCCTTCATGGATGAGGTATTATGTGGAATTTCTCCTCTTGATGTTTCCGATCTATTATTAGGTCAACCATACTTATGGAAGTGACATGATATGTATGAGTCTAGGCATCGTGCTGTTATTATTACTTTGGGAAATAATTTGTACAAAATACCGAAAATAACACTGCCTACATCCATCTCTTTGGTTACTGCAAAACAATGCAGTAAGCTCATTGCCAAAACGAGGAAATTTGTTTTCTTGATGATCCGCCCTAAGGGAAAGAAGAAGACCATGGCCACGAACTCCAGATAGTGCCCATATTCACTACAAAAATAAATGGATAAGGTCGTGGAGGAGTACGAGGACATCTTCACCTCCCCCACAGGGGGGCCTCTACACTGCTTGGTTAAGAAACCCATCGATATGACCCCAAGTGCATCGCTTCCCAATGGACCAATCTATCGATGATCTGTTATGGAGAATGATGAAATCAAGAGGCAGATTTAGGAGTTCTTGCAGAAAGGTCACATCTGACCGAGTTCATTTCCCTTTGGGAGCCCAATCATGCTGGTGCAGAAGAAGGATGGCACTTGGAGACTCTGCATTGACTATCAGGTGCTGAACAAGATCACTGTCCGGAATAGGTACTCGATCGCATGGATTGATGACCTTTAGGACCAACTCAAGGGGGAGAAATATTTCGGTAAGATCGAATTGAATTCTGGGTATCACCAGGTACCAATCGAGCCCTCTGATGTGTGGAAGACTTCCTTCAAACCTAAGGAGGGCCTTTTCGAATGGCTGGTTATGCCTTTTGAGTTGACGAATTCCCCTGCAAATTTCATGAGGCTAATGGATGACATCTCGCGACCATTCACCAACTCATTTTTAGTGGTGTACTTGGATGACATTCTTATCTTCAGCCAAACTTGGGAAGAACACCTCCACCACATCCGAGAGGTCCTCCAAACACTGCGGCAACATAAGTTGTGTGCCAATTTGGAGAAGTTCACTTTTGGCATGATCCGGGTTCAACATCTGGGATACATTATTGATGAGCAGGGGATCCATGTGGATCCAACCAAGATCCAAGTCATTCAGGATCGGCCATCCCGAACAACCCTAGTAGAGCTCCGCAACTTTTTGGGTCTTGCCAATTTCTACCACAGGTTCGTGTTGCGATTCTCTCACATGACTTGGCCCTTGAGTCAAGTCACCAAGGGAGGAGTGAAAGAAAAATTCTTTTGGTCTGAATCTCAAAAAAAGGAATTTGAAGAGTTGAAGCATCGCCTCTGCTCTGCACCAGTGCTCACATTACTAGACTTGCAAAAACCATTTGAGATCAAGACATATTCCTCCGACTATGCTATTGGGGTGGTCCTTACTCAACAGGGGCATCCAGTGGCATATCACAATGAGACACATTCTGACATAGTATGAAATTATCCCACTTATGAAAAAGAGATGTATTCCATTGTGAAAGCTTGCCGAAAATGGAAGCATTACATTTTGGGAAAGGAAACGGTTATCCACATAGACCACCAACCCTTGCAGTTCATACAGACACAAGAGAAGTTGCAGAAAGATCGCCATCATAAGTGGTCCACATAACTGCAACAGTTTCATTTGAACATTAAGTACAAGAAAGGAAGCACCAATAATGTTGCAGACTGCTTCAACCGACCACCTATCATGGCGCTAACCATGGTGCTCAACTCTTGTGGGTACGAGACTTCTGATTAGCAGCTTCTCTACAAAAGTGATCCAGAATTTGGCCACACATACAATACACTCTTGGAGGGTAAGAAAGTTCCTAATTTTCACCTCCAGGATGCCCTGCTATGTCACCTGGGACACGTTTGTGTTCCTTCAAGTGAGTGTGCCAAGATGATTTGGGAGGCACACTATAGTCAGGTTGTTGGGCATTTCGAGGTCGATAAAACCATGGCAGTACTACAAAAGTATTTCTATTGGCCAAACCTTCGACAAGATGTCAGGAAGTACATCAAGTCCTGCACTGCTTGTGCCATTGCCAAACCGACCATCAAGAATAAAGGCCTATATACTCCGCTGCCTACCCCTAGTCAACCTTGGGAATCCAATCCATGGATTACATGTTGGGCCTTCCTTATACTAAGCATGGCAATGACTATGTTTTTGTGGTCGTCGACAGATTCTCGAAGATGTCCATTATGATGGCCTGCAAGAATAATATCACAGAAGAAGCCACTGCTAAACTCTTCTTTGAATGAGCATGGGTACACTTTGGGATCCCATAGTCTATCATCTCATATCGGGACAACATGTTCCTCAATACATTTTTGTCTAGCCTCTGGTCGATGCTGGACACCAAGCTCACCAATTCCACAGATTTTCATTCGCAAACTGATGGCCAGATAGAGGTCGTCAACCAGATGATCGTACACATTTTGTTCATGTAGAACTCAAAGAATCCATGTACATGGGATAAGATCCTCCCCTATGTACAACACATCTACAACCGAGCTCTCCATAGCTCAAGAAACCACAACCCCTTTCAGGTGGGATTGGGATTCCAGCCACTATGTCCCATCGGCGTGGCCATGCCATTTACGACTACTCAGGCAGATTCAACCCATGTCCAGTCTGAGGCTGACAAGGTAAAAAACTTCATTGAGTGGATTCAACAAATCCACCAACATGTTCATGGCATCTTGGACATAGCCAATTCTAAGTAAAATAAGCGACATGATTTACATCGGGTGCCACAAAACTTCCAGGTGGGCGAAAAAGTGTGGCTACATTTGCAAAATGAGCGCCTCGCTGGACCCTACCGCAAGATTTTACCGATCTGATATGGGTCATACACCATAACCAAGGCTGTAGGGGACAATTCCTTTGAGCTCAATATTCCACTATTCCTTGGTCTACACCTAATGTTAAATGTGGACTACCTTCGACCCTACTTTCCACCTCTATTGGACACATCCGACATGGCAGAACAACTCACACCAACAGAGTTAAACCAAGATTGCATGGAACAAGCCATAACTGATCGGATTATGGACACACAGATCAAGAACACCCACTGACAGAGGATCCAACTATATCAAGTTGTCAAAGCAGGCCAACTCCTTCACCAGGGAAAGTGGCTCACCAGGGACCAAGTTTAGCATAAGTTTCCTCATCTCATGGAGGAACTCAATGCAATGGGGACCATTTCTTCCTAAGGGGGGAGGAATGATCCAGGTGGATATTGGTGTCCACCTGCCTATTCCACTTGGACTCACACCATTGTTTCTTTCAATTTTCTAGTTTCCTTAATTGTAGTAAAATTTACTATTTTTAGCAGTTTTTTCAGGTCCTGAACTTCCAGAGCCATTTTGAGGCCCTAAACGATGTTTTTTGGCATCAAATGCTCCAACGAATATGAGTCTGTTATGGACTCGATATGGTATTTGGTGTTAGCAATGAAGTCCTTAGATAGATATTTCTAATGATGGATCATGTGCTTCAAACAGAGATAATATGCCAAAGTTATGACCCCGGGAAATTGATGTACCAATTTACCCCGACGGGGCCCATATTCTGGCGTTTCATCTCCTAGGGTTAGGTTTTTGGATGTTTAGGGTTCTCCATTGTTTCTCAATAATATATAGGCCTTCGAGCCTCATTGTAACACATATTTCAGAGGCCAGTATCCCCCACATCTCTTCTCAGAGATAAGCTACCAGCGCCGTAGCTATTTTATTTCCATTCTGTCTGTAAGCATATTTCAGTCATTTTTTGTTAATGAAATGAAGTTTTATTTCCACCGCATCTTTGCGTTTATGTGTATTTTTTTATTTCATTATGTTCCTGCATAAATCTAGATCACTCCACAAGTATTTTATCATTCTCGGTTTGGCAAGCTTTGTGTTCTCCCGAGCTTGTGACTGCTTCACATGAGCTGCTGGCTTTTGACAAACATCCTAGTGAATATTTGGGGATTCTTCCTCAGTTTCCTATCTCATTGGGTGTGAAGATTGTCCGTGTCGATGTTATAGTGGTGCAAGGCCCATTAGATTTCAATATGCTTCTCGGGTGTGATTATGTATATGCTATGAATGTTGTGGTGTCTACGCTTTTCTAGGTGATGCATTTCCCTCATAATGGAACCATTGTCACTATCGACCAATTGGCATCTGATAATCACCATCATAATTCAGAGTTAGTTTAGGATTCCCCTTTATATGTTCCTAATGTTCGCGTAGATTATACCCCACCACGAGTTAATTATGTGGCGTTTTATCCTCAGTGTTCAATTTCTCCTGAGAAGGAACTTGTTCACTCATGTTTTCCTTCTCGAGACATGGTCTCGACAATTGATCCATTCGTTTATCCAATGGGGGAATGGGATCCATTTCTTTCCCCTCTTCGTACAAATGATATCGTCAGGATTAATTGAGAAAAGTAGCCCCCTGGAGTCTTATTTAATCCCTTTTCAAACTCTCTAAACATGAAAAGATTGTCGAGTGATATTGTAGCCCTTCACGCTCACCAAAATCAAATTTGAAGGCATGTCTGTCTGACGATAGTTTACCCCTTTTTTAGTTTGGATGGTCAATTGTACGAATACAGGTATTCTCTAGGAACTTAGGTTCGCTAGAAGAGTATTCTTAGTCATAAGTTTAACCCTTTTTCGGGCCTAAGGGACTAAATTTACAAAAAAGGAAAATTCTCCTTAGTTTTGGTTTATCACCTTTTTCGAGCCTTGGAGATTAATTACAAAAAAGGAACCCCCACCAAGTCCATAGTTAATCTCTTTTCAGAATCCCTAAAATTGAAAAGATTGTCAAGTGACCTTGTTCCTTCACACTCGTTAAATTAGTCCAAAAGAACATCTATTGGCATGAGTTTACCCCTTTTTCTGGCCTATAAATTATAGAGGAAAAAGGTATGCATCGAGAGATTCATCTCACCGAGAGATTTCTCTTCAGTAAATTTTATACTTTTTCAAGCTAAGGAGACTAAATTAAGAAAAAGGTTGTGAGTCCATAGTTAAGCTCTTTTCAGACTCCTTAAAATTGAAAATATTGCCGAGTGATCTTGTCTTTGTCACACTCGTTAAAACGGTTTTGAAGAGACGTATTTTCAGTGCCAGTTTACCCCTTTTTAGAATCGACTAGACTATCACCGAAAAAGGTACTCCTTGGAGTCTTATTTTATGTTTTTTCAGACTCTCTAAACGTGAAAAAACTACCGAGCTTACTTTCTTTGGGATCATTAAAATTACATTGAATGGGGTTTCATTGTGTCTTTCTAATCGCATTTGCATTCCTGCGTCTTTGTCCTAATGTTGGGTCGATGTTTCTCTCAACTGAACCTTTGAAGCATGCCTTATATGCAAGCCTTGTAGCACTTTGCCTCTGCGACCTGACACCTTGACCCATGGAGGAATTTTCCCCGAGTGTCCTTTTCCTGCACATGTCTCCTTACTTTGAGCATTAGTGTGTTCCTTGCACCTGGAACTAGTATGCTTTCTTCCAACACTCGTTCCTCCTTTGTAATGTAGTGTTCTTTTATTCTTTTTCAAGCTATTTAAAAAATTGAAAAAGACAAAAAAAAAAAAAACCCAAAAAGAGGGGGCGGGAAATATGTATTCTTTTTTTTGCAGCACAATGAGTCTCCCTTGGACAAATCACATACTTTCATTTGTTCATCAAGAATTAGGATCTAATATGACCTTAGTAAGTTGTTCTCGCTACATAGAGTTGTGTCTTCCTCCATTTGGTTACTCTTCCAAACACATTGAGAGTTTGTGTTGCCTCCTGCATCGTGAACTTATGTCAATGTCATGCTGCCCGAGTCTGATCATGTTTCATGCTTTTGTCCAAGGAAAGTTTCAGCCAACTTGAGTCAACCTTTCTATAATTTGTCTCTTGACCTCATGAGTCGGCCATCCTAAAAATCCAGTCAAGTCTTGTTTCAAAATCAATGAAGTTCTTTGCCTGATCATCGAGATCCTCTTATATTTTCTCGATGAGCCATTGAATACCTATGGGTAGTGAAGTCATACACTCACATTGTACTCCAAACTGAGTTTTGAATATCTTGAATTTGTTTCTCGAGCTATAAATACCTCATCTCCATTCATCAGGCGTTATTGGCTTCTTGAAGATGGATACTATACTTGTATATCTTTGATTTTGAGATGTAGATCCGCTATGTATTGCTCATGGATACACTTTATATAGTAATATGACATGGATATGTAGTGTATTTGATTGACATGCATGATTTATTTCATCCTGAGCATGGGTATGCCTGCCTCAGAGAGACAATTGTTATTTTTTAGATGGCACCTCCCGAACTCTGGTCTTGGGCTCACTCAATTTCGTAAATTGGTGAATATTTTATAATGTATTTCGACCATCAGATGCTCTGATAACCTCACACATTAGGGGGCATCTATTATAACCCTAAATTTCTCTACACATGCATACAAGTCCTTGGCCCTCTTAGTTTCATTTTTTTCCAAAGAACTGTTGAGTCTTCTTAAAAAACTAATTTTTAGAATATGTACGTGCCCTGCTCCACTACAACCCACGTACATACTCAGGCTGCTCCACTACAACCCGTGTACATACTCAGGTTGATGCACTACAACCCACGTACATACTCAGGCTACATCACTACAACCCGCGTACATACTGAGGCTGCTTCACTACAACCCGCGTACATACTCTTGTTGATCCACTACAACCTGCGTACATACCTAGGCTTCTCCACTACAGTCCACGTACATACTCAGGCTTCTCCATTACAACCCGTGTATACCTACAAAAGTTGCAAAAATTAAAAGTTGCAAGGAATTCATTGAGATTACGGGATATTTGGTAGTTTCCAAACTAATCCACCTGCTATAGCCCGTCACCCAACTGAATAACCATCATTTTGTCATATAAAATGAGGTGTTGGGGTCTCATTTCACATATAAGCATAAGAATAATGAAACTTTGCCCGATTTCACTTCCCCTCCTTGCCCAAGATATTGTAGCCCTTTTGTGAGAATTTCCTAGCATTCCATTATTATCCCTTCTTCTTCCATCAAAACCCATTCACTTCCCAAGAAGAGATCAGAAGGTTGAGAGGAGAAGCCATACAAAGGTGCACTTGGAGCTTGGTGAAGAGGATCCCGGACCAGGTTCAAAGAATGGTAGCCGACTTTGATTGTAAAGGTATAATCATTGTGTTATTAATAAAATAGTTTCTTTTCCTATCCCAAATGATGGTGTCTTGAATACTTTTGTCGATTTGTGTTTTGAAATTCTAACATCTAAGCCTAATTTGTATATCGAATAGCATGCTTGTATTTTTTTGTTTGTCAATATTTGTGATCCGGATTATTTTCGGCACGAAATGAGATCGGAGATATAATAAAGAAATGCACAGAGATATCGTAGATATTCAATAATATAACATAAATATATCAGATATGCAACCATAAACATAGATATACAACAATACATGATTTCTATTAATGAAATAAATGTACAGAGACTGTAAAATACAAAGTGAAAGACTCGATATAATGGTGGCAGCTTATCTCTGAGAAGAGATGTGATGCCTACTCGCATTCACAAGAAGATGATTACAATGAGGCTTTGAAGACCTTTTTATAATAAACAGGAATGCCAAAAGTCCTAGACATCAAAAAACCTAACCCTAGGAGATGAAGCGCCAAAAGTCATGTGGGCCATGTTTGGGTAAGTTAGTGCATCGACTTCCCGGGGCCGTAACTTTTACATACAATCTTTGTTTTAGGTGTATGATAGCTCGTTGGAAAGGTATCGTCGAGGAGATTAATTTTGGGGGCTCAAATATGCATTTGGATATCATTGAGAATCTTGATCTTGAAAAACCTTCATTTGGGCCCTCAAAATGGCCCCGAAAGTTAAAAACTGCTAAAAATAGTAAATTGCCAAATTTACCAGAATTGTTTTTTGAGCCAGTCGGAAAAGGTGGGTGGCCACTGATATCCACTTGGATCAATCCTCCCTCCTTAGGAAGAAATGGTCTCCATTGTGTTGAGTTCCCAGGGGAGAGGGAAAATCATTTGCTGAATTTGCATCTTCGTGAGCTGCTTGCCTTTCTGGAGACATCGCGCTGCTCAGTTTGTGGAAGTTTGTCATGAACCTGTTGATGCTGAGGTTTTTCAACAAGTCTAAGAGGACGGTGTGTAGAAGGAATATTTTTTCCTTGCTGAAACCTTGTCGACCTGCTTCTGTTGGATAGAAGGTGCTTGGGGCGAAGCTGTAGTGGTTGTAGTGTCCTTATGTTCCCATCTTGAATAGATTGTGAAGAAGTTGAATTTTGCAGTATGAGATACTACCTTGCGACACTTTTTAGGTGGAACAATAGTCAGAACTACATCTTGTATTTTGTAGAGATGACCCCCTAGAGAAACAATGACACTGCGGGGTCGAGACTCATAAACAACGTGGCCCTTCCACATATATGGTTGGCCCAAGAGAACATCACAAACATCTAGTGGGGAAACATCACATAATACCTCATACTTGAAGGGTTGGATGCCATATGACAATTGACATTGTTGGCTGAAACGATGATCTCTTCCTTGGCGAAGCCACCCAATGTTGTATGGTTGTGGGTGTGGTGTTGTCAACAATCCCAACTGTTTGACGACCTCTATTGAGATGAGGTTCTTCTGGCTTCTGCTATCAACAATAAAATGAAGCGAGGTCCCCTTCACCCACATCTGTGAATGAAAAATGTGCTCCCCCTCTTCAGGATCTGTTGGTTCTTCTGGTTCAATTGCTGCGGTCGCGACAATAGCAGTGGGGTCTGTGTCAATGATCTGTCCTTTACTAGTATTTTTCAAAATTAGATTCTGAATCAGGGTTCGGCTCCTTGTCTTTGATCTCATATACCAATGATTGTTTTGAGCGACATTCATTGGTGTTGTACCGGGGGCTTTTGTGGAAATCACACCATTTTCCGGTGTCCTTCTTTGTCTTCCCATGACCCTTCTTTTCATGTGGCTTGGATTGGTTTTTGGGAGACTATTTGTTAGGGACGTCTTTGTCATACTTTGGTTGTTGCGGATTTTAATAACCAAAATCCTGTTTGTTTTGGTGCTTAAATTTCTGCTCGATTTTAACAACATATCGATAGGCAGCACCAAGTGATGAGATGTCCAAAAAATCCATTTCAGTTTGGATGTATCTGTGTAGAGCCCCATGGTATTTCAAAACCAAATGTCATTCAGAGTCTTTGATACCTATCTTGGTTCACAAAGTATGGAAGGTATTGGTGAACTCTAAAACTGCTTGGCCCCTCTCTTTGCACAGTGTGGTCCATCTCATGTATTGGTCCTCATAGTTGCCAATAGGGTAATATTGTTCCTTTACCACATCCACAAAAAAATCCCAAGTGGGATCGACCCCATATATTTCAGACTCCTCTATGGAACTCTGCTCCCAATAAGTTTTCCACCAATGTTTGACATGGGGGAGATATTTAAGGAGTGCGAAGGTGATCTTTTCTTTGTCGGAAAATTTGTGAACAGAGAAATAACCTTCTAGCAGATTTAACCATTTGTCTAGGGCTTCTGCATCTATCTGTCCTTCAAATACAGGAATATCAAAATTAACTTGTACCTTGAAAGGTGAGGTGCCTCCAAAGTGGAAGCTTGATGAAGATGTGCCTGTTGCTATCGGCAGTCCTTGAAGGATGTGGGAAAAAATTCTCCATCATTTCGTCCCTCTGTCGCGTGAGAGCTTCCTCAAGCAATAGACTGATAGGATCTTCTGCTCCGTCGTTTTTCTTTTCTTCTGCCATTGAGGGTTTCTTGGGTGTGTGAGAGTGATTGTCCTCAAGAGAGACAAGCTCGAGACCCAACTTTCTATACTCAGACCTCGTCAGGGACATGCACTGAAAAAAAACGACCAAGAACAACTTGCTCTGATACCACTGATCCAGATTATTTTCGGTACGAAATGAGATCGGAGATATAATAAAGAAATTCACAGAGATATCGCAGATATTCAATAATATAACAGAAATATATCAGAGATGCAACCATAAACACAGATATACAGTAATACACGATTTCTATTAATGAAATAAATGTACAGAGACTGTAAAATACATAGTGAAAGACTCGATAGAATGGTGGCAGCTTATCTCTGAGAAGAGATGTGACGGATACTTGCATTCATAAGAAGATGATTACAATGAGGCTCATAAGGCATTTTTACAAAAAACAATAATGCCAAAAGTCCTAGACATCCAAAAACCTAACCCTATGAGATGAAGCACCAAAAGTCATGTGGGCCTCGTTTGGGTAAGTTAGTACATCAACTTCCCGGGGTCGTAACTTTTGCATACGATCTCCGTTTTAGGAATATGATAGCTCGTTGGAAAGGTATCATAAAGGAGATTCATTTTGGGGGCTAAATCATGTCATCAAATATAATTGAGAACCTCGATCTCAAAAAACCTTCATTTGGGCCCTCAAAATGGCCCCGGAAGTTAAAAACTGCTAAAAATAGTAAATTGCCAAATTTGCCAGAAAATTGTTTTGAGCCAGTCAGAAAAGGTGGGTGGCCACCGATATCCACCTAGATCAATTTGCATGCATGTCATCCCTAGGAGGAGGTGTGCAATAAAAAAAAAATTCAAGCACGAGGGGATCATCACTAGATGTGGAGTAGAGATATAGTTACCCGATCTCCCTCATATTTTCTTTTCTTGTATTAGTTTTGGTATGTTTGGGGTAGTTTAGAGAAGTAGTTGAATTTTAGACGGTTAATTGATATTCCTACATTCTGAACTCTGGTGTATTCATAGGGGGTTTTTCCCGCTACTGGTACACCAAACTTGCAGTTGTCTTGGTCTGGGTATCATAAATTATTGAATCTTCTTTGTAAGCATCGATATTTTTCCTTGTAGTTGCACCAAATTTGCATCTGCTGGGGATATGGTCACTATCAGGCTCCTTGTATATCCTACCATAGATTCAATCTTCATTGATTGTTCCAAGGCATATGTCAAAGTGGCTATCTGTTATTGCATTAAAAGAATTCATGTAATAGGTAGAAATCCTTGGATATACCATTCTTTTTTATGTTCCTCATGAATTGCATGCGCTAACCTCCCTATATCATATTTAAAATTCTGACTATATTCCCAGGTCGATTCACCTTCCCTTTGTTGAATCTCGTGCAACTCAGAAAGAGCTTGTTGTTCTAGATGAGGTAGCTTAAACTCTGCTATAAATTTTTTTCGTACTTGGTCAAGTGTGAATGCTTTTCCTTGCGCTCCTGGAACTCCTGGCTCAATAGCCTCCATATACCATTTGAGAGCACGATCTCTCAAGGTAGTCTAGAACTCGACCAATTTATTTGCATCTAGAGTCCCTCTGGACCTCCAGATTGCTTCACATAAGAACGAATGATGTTTAACATCTTCATCTCCCTTACCCTAGAATTTTGGGTATCAAGCAATTGAACCTCCCGCATTACCATCCATGGTTGATCTTACTGCTCCTATCAAGATAAAACCTAACGATCTTGGTTGTGATCTACCAAGGGATCCCAACATCCTCCCAGTATTTGTGCTTCTCGGTGGTTGTGATTGAGTAACCGATTGTAATGGAACATGAATAACATAAGAAGGTAGTATAGAATTTACCACTTGTATAGAATACACTTGGGGTATGGGTGATTTAGGGTTGGTTCCACTGGCTTCGGGCGGGTTTCTTTGATCTGGGGGGTCTCATTCTCAATCTATGGAGTGGTGTCTTCAGATGGGTTCCCGATCTTTCCTATTACCGAGGTTGAATCTTCTCTTTCTTATGCAATATCTGTGTCGGCTTCCTTTTCCCATGCTTCTACAAATTCTTCTTCTTGTCCACCCTCTTGGGGACTTCTTTCTTTCTGCGCTTCTCTCTCATTTAATCTTTGACTGTCTAGTCTTTCCTGTATTCTCATATTTCGAAACTCTTCCATCTGTCCTTCCTCGACTTCTCCTCGTCCAACTTATTTTGACAACTTCTCGGATGGTTTCATTGCCTTCTTTATCTTACCGCACCACCACTTCTCAACTATGGCATCTCTTTTCAAGGTTCGCTCATCCCTTGAGTTGATTTCTTGTTGCTCCTCCATTTGTCAAAGAACCTTCTCCCCTCTCTCAGACCATGATTCCAGACCAAACTCACCCCAACCCAAGTGAGGGCGTTTAGGATTCCATCTCAGTCGGGGAGATAGTCAACATCCCCTCTTCCATTAAGAAAACCTTAATCCATAGTGTTATCTCCTCAAATAAATTGGTGGATTTTTTGCTTTTTGAGGTGATAGGTTGTGATCTAAATTTTATTTCTAAATTTTTGTAAGTAGGTTAGAGAGTCTGTATTTTGAAAACAAGCTCAAAATAAACTTTGATTTTGGTTCGGTCAAGAAAAAGTCAAAATATCAGGTTTCGGTGGTGTTAACTCCCAAAATGAAACCGTCCTTTTAGTTAAATTTTTAGAGGATAGCATAGCCATCGGTAGTGTTCTCAAGTTATTTTTGAGTTTTATAGCTGAAAAATTTAGGTTTTTGGTGTGTCATAAGGAAATATTTTGACCCATAAAGTCTTCTTTCCAAAATTCTCATTTTTTACTTTCGTCAGCTAACGTATGTTAAAAAATTGATTGTGCGCTGTGGAAAGTATCGACTTTCAGCAGCTAAGGAGTTCTTTTATTTCATTGATGCGCTGTTGAAAGTGGTAAAGTTCAAAAGGTCCGATAATCGAGTTCGCGGGTGGTGCGCTGTGGAAAATACATGCTTTCCACAGCTAAGGAGCGTCTTCTACAAAGTGGCGCGCTGTGGAAAGTGCATACTTTCCGCAACTAACAGGGGTTTTCCAAGAAGTCACGCGCTGGTGAAAGTGGCAAGCAAGCAGTTGACAGAGGCGTGTTCCACGGGCCGTTGCTCAACAAAGCGGGAATCACATGCGTGATATCCACGTATAACAACAATGATGGTATGATCGCCCCCACGTCAGAGTAAATCCGAGGCATGCGCTGATAGGAGTGGGCAATGATAGGAAATCAAGCATGCATGTTAGGATATGACTGTAATTCAAATCCGGCCCAGAACTCATGCACAACACTCATGGCATCCGAGATGGTAGGTTCGTGTTTGGTGATGCAGGTACAGAGGAGGTACCGCCTGCTTGACAGCATCAAATCAAACATTGGTTTTCATATCACAGAACGTTTCCATAATGCTGCGGAAGTCTTCATTTATTTCAAAACAGAGCCGAAGCCCGAACTGCTTTCAACAGCGCAGAACCTCGGCTCGACTGGCAGCTACAGGGGTTCTAATTTTCAAAGTTTTTAAACTGCAGAATGGTGAAAAAATGCAGTGGCACCTTACTCAAGCGAGAATTGGATAACTTATCCTTTTTGCAATCGCATCTCGAGGTCCAGAGGCATTTTGAAAATACAGGGTGTATGGAATTCGTGGAAAGGTTACAAGTTGGGTACCATCAGGCCACAGGTGAAGCCTTCGCCAAGACTTTCGATGGCAAAAAAACACACGGCGGCTCTGTGGAAATCAAGGTGGATGAGGCTATCATTGTCGCAGCTACAGGATTTCCAAGAACTGGTCAGAGCTGGTTTAAAACCACTGCTCCTAAAAATCTAGATTTCAGGGTCTATTTGAAAGAGGGATACAGACACAAATCTTGGAGAAAAGGTATGCTTGTTGCGTATTTAGACGAAGAATGGAAAGAATTATTCAAATGCATACAATTATACATTACATCAGAAGGAATATATGACAAATTGATGATGTATCACTTTAAACTCTTGGATCACTTCACAGGAAAGACCCCCATCAATTTGCCTTATTTCTTATATCACAGTTTGACTAAGGTATGCAAGAGGATTAGAGCTCAACCCTTGAGCGTTAAAACTACCCTATGTCACTTTGGCCTCATAAAATTGATCATCCTGCAAGAATTGAAACAACAGGAGAGGAGCTGGGAGCACTTCCTGTTCTGGGAAGGTTTTGAAACCCATAATCAGACTACAAATGAACAGATGGCAGGTGCAAAGAAGCAATCCTCTCCTCAGAGAAGCTCAAGAAGGAGAAGGGCCTTACCAGGACCTTCAGAGGACAGGATATCTGGAATGAAGCCTTATAGGTTAAAGAGAAAGTTGAACTTCGAGCAGACTACAGAGCATACTATACAGCAGAATTCAGGACATCCTACACAACATAGTATAGGGAAGAACATCCTTAATTTGCCTTATTCAGATTCAGAGTCTGAGCAGCAAGACCAATGCCCTGTCATCAAAAGTTCTGAGCAATCAGCTGAATGTGCACAAAACTATGAAAATTTCAATCAGACAGAGCAAGGAGAATCATAAAAAAACCCTAGATCAAATAAATCTCAGAAAATCAAACATCTCAAGGAGGTAATTGCCCAACAAGAGGTATTGGAGTGGGTGATTAAGGATAGATATAAAAAGTTATCTGATAACTTTGCCAAGACAAATGCAGCATTTGAAAGACTAGCCAAGGAGAGTGTCAGAGAGAAGAAGAGGAAGACTAAACTCACTAAAAACGGGAACAGCCTACGGTGTCTTACCAAGCGCCTCAAAAAGAAGATCAGGGGGTTGAAACAAAAGTTGAAGCAAAAGGTGAAACAAATATCTCACCCAAACCTGAAGGTTCTTGCTCAAGTGGCCATCAATATGCAAGGCGAGAAATCGGATGCCCATTGATTTTGGTTTAAAATCAATTTTGAAGGCAAAGACTCTTTTTGTGCACTATCGAGACTTTCAACAGCGCCAGGCTACTATTTCATTACCCGTTAGTTGTGGAAAGCAATAGCTTTCAACAGCTAACCCGTGAAAAATTCAAACGGTTGCGATGTTGAAAGATGGGCAAGCAAGTTTTGAGGCCGAAAACACAACAGTTTATTTCAAACATGTTTTGAAGATATGCCAACGTATCAGTAGACTATTAAATCGCATGCAAGAGTTCAACCTCAGGGATTCGAGGGATTTTGGTCACACATTCAAAACCATTTCCTAAAAACTCGGCCATGAATACTGGAAAATTGAACAGTCATATACAGGTGTCATGTTCACCACATTGCAGATGCTGAAAGCTGGAGGAGGCAAATGGCGAGTTTGGAGACTGAAGACAGTTCGACCACTCAGTTTAGTTGTTGAAGACTTTAATTTTAAAGTTGCTTAAATAGAATATAACTGTTTTTATTTAATAACAGATCCATGTTTTTAGGATCTGTGTAACTGTTTGTAAGGGCTATAAATGCATGTTTTGATATCAAACAATGGTTCGATTTTGGATAGAGTAATCTGCTATTGTACTCAGACTTTTTATACTAATACAGATCACAGGTTCCTTTCAATTTTGATGTCAACTTTCCATCTTTCTTTCTGCACTATTATCTGTGTTGTCAAGCTTTGAATGGCTGTTATCCCATTGTTTAGCTCATAGCCTGATAATAGATTTCTTGATTGTCTCTTAGACCCTACATTGTATTGGTTTAGCTACAATCTGTTCTTCACCCATCTAAAAGTTATCTGCTGATTAATCAATCTTTGAGGGCACTGTCTATTTGTTTATCATTTTGATGTTTGAATGTCATTAGCTGAATTGAGTTATCCCATTGATCCACATCCACAAAATACAAAAAA
>ML776728.1:1042805-1085751 GCA_009831015.1 Picea engelmannii
AGAGGAGCTGGGAGCACTTCCTGTTCTGGGAAGGTTTTGAAACCCAGAATCAGACTGCAAATGAACAGATGGCAGGTGCAAAGAAGCAATCCTCTCCTCAGAGCAGCTCAAGAAGGAGAAGGGCCTTACCAGGACCTTCAGAGGACAGGATATCTGGAATGAAGCCTTATAGGTTAAAGAGAAAGTTGAACTTCGAGCAGACTACAGAGCAGACTATACAACAGAATTCAGGACATCCTACACAACAGAGTACAGGGAAGAACATCCTTAATTTGCCTTATTCAGATTCAGAGTCTGAGCAGCAAGACCAATGCCCTGTCATCAAAAGTTATGAGAAATCAGCTGAATGTGCACAGAACTATGAAAATTTCAATCAGACAGAGCAAGGAGAATCATCAAAAAACCCTAGATCAAATAAATCTCAGAAAATCAAACATCTCAAGGAGGTAATTTCCCAGCAAGAGGTCTTGGAGAGGGTGATTAAGGATAGATATAAAAAGTTATCTGATAACTTTGCCAAGACAAATGCAGCATTTGAAAGACTGACCAAGGAGAGTGTCAGAGAGAAGAAGAGGAAGACTAAACTCACTAAAAACGGCAACAGCCTGCGGTGTCTTACCAAGCGCCTCAAAAAGTAGATCAGGGGGTTGAAACAAAAGTTGAAGCAAAAGGTGAAACAAATATCTCACCCAAACCTGAAGGTTCTTGCTCAAGTGGCTGTCAATATGCAAGGTGAGAAATCAGATGCCCATTGATTTTGGTTTGAAATCAATTTTGAAGGCAAAGAATCTTTTTGTGCACTATCGGGACTTTCAACAGCACCAGGCTACTATTTCATTACTCATTAGCTGTGGAAAGTGATAGCTTTCAACAGCTAACCCGTGAAAAATTCAAACGATTGCATTGTTTAAAGATGGGCAAGCAAGTTTTGAGGCTGAAAACGCAACAGTTTATTTCAAACATGTTTTGAAGATATGCCAACGTATTAGTAGACTATTAAATCACATGCAAGAGTTCAACCTCAGGGATTCGAGGGATTTTGGTCACACATTCAAAACCATTTCCTAAAAACTCGGCCATGAATACTGGAAAATTGAACAGTCATATACAGGTGTCATGTTACTTCACCACATTGCAGATGCTGAAAGCTGGAGGAGGCAAATGGCGAGTTTGGAGACTGAAGACAGTTTGACCACTCAGTTTAGTTGTTGAAGACTTTAATTTTAAAGTTGTTTAAATAGAATAGAACTATTTTTATTTAATAACAAATCCATGTTTTTAGGATCTGTGTAACTGTTTGTAAGGGATATAAATGCCTATTTTGATATCAAACAATGGTTCGATTTTGGATAGAGTAATCTGCTATTGTACTCAGACTTTTTATGCTAATACAGATCACAGGTTCCTTTCAATTTTGATGTCAGCTTTCCATCTTTCTTTCTGCACTATTATCTGTGTTGTCAAGCTTTGAATGGCTGTTATCCCATTGTTTAGCTCATCGCCTGATAATAGATTTCTTGATTGTCTCTTAGACCCTACATTGTATTGGTTTAGCTACAGTCTGTTCTTCACCCATCTAAAAGTTATCTGTTGATTAATCAATCTTTGAGAGCACTGTCTATTTGTTTATCATTTTGATGTTTGAATGTCATTAGCTGAATTGAGTTATCCCATTGATCCACATCCACAAAATACAAAAAAAATTCATTTCTTAAGTTACCAAGCACCTTTGGTCTGCAACCACAAAGGGTTTCTTGGAGTGATAACAGGTGGTTTAGGCGAGCCTCCAATGTGCTCATTAACCACCGAAAGTCTTTGTTCTCGGCAGTTAAGTGGTCGAAGCAGCAAGGCGAGTAACCACCAAAAGTGTTCCAACGGGAAAAAGGGAAAGCCCGTGCTTTATCATGAGCCAGCGGTCAAGTTGGCGCAATGATTAGAAACACAACCGCCGAAATCTCGCCATGGGGGAGGTGATGCACGTTCGTGATGTCTATCCGAAAGGTTTGAAGCCCCTGTGTCTCATCCACTGCATTGGTCATTTCAAATCTATACACGACGGTGATTTGCATGTATGATTGCACGGAGCTACCCTCCATTTCAGTTGCAAGTACACTAGTCATCATGATCTGGTCATTCCTTCATTTGAAGCCATGATGAGTCATTATGAATCCCGGAGATTGCTGAAGATAACTATGAGCTCGCAATTTCATCAGTAAATCGTATTTTCAAGAATCCTGATCCCGCTTTCTCTGAGGCTTGTCAAAGTGTCATTAAGTCTATCAAGCACTCCTGAGTCAAGTAAGCCTGGTCGGGTTATCAGGTAAGTTCGGAATCTATTCTCTTTCAAGTTTCAGAAATACAAATGCCACCGAAAATCTAAAGCTTCGACATATTCTCAGTCAAATGGTCGTCTGAAACTGTGTTAGTTTTCCGAACTCAGTGTGTGTCACCCTTTTCTATTGGTTTTTATGAATGATATTCACTGTCTACCTAATTTCTAGAGTCATTGCCTCCTGAACATCCAGCTTCCCATAATCACAGGCACACTGAACATTGACCAATGTCAAAAGAAGAGCCGACTTTGAGATCAGAGGTAGATGGAGTTTGGTTTTTATAATCTCACCCAGAAGTGGCTGAATTTTTCAAACAGACTGGAGTTTTTCCATACCGTGAGAAATTAATCTGATTTCACCAACAGGTGGCTGAATCGTTTGCTAGTTCCTATGATGGAAGGACAACTAAAGTTGGCCAGGAGGAAATGATTATTGATGGAGCAGCCATTTCCGAATACACAGGTTTACCCAGGTCGGGATAATGTTGGTTCAAGACTACCTCACCATCAAACGTCGAATTCAGGTCATATTTGTTACCAGTGCATAAAGCTTTGACCTGGAAGAAGGATATTCCCATGTCCTATCTGGAACCAAAGTGGCAGTCCCTGTTGAAGGCAATTTTGGTGTACATTACTTGTGAGGGGCGCTACAACAGGGTAATGTTTTATCATTTCAAACTTCTGAATCATTTCATAGGCAGAGAGCCTCTAAACCTGCCTTACTTCTTTCACAAAACCCTAACAAAGATGGCAAGACAAGTGAAATCCCAACCTGCTAAGGTTAGCAGCAGATTATCACATCAAGGGCTAATTACTCTTCTTGTGAGAGAAGCTCTGCAGAGAAAACAAATTGAGTGGGGTTTCTTTTTGTTTTGGAATGAATTTCAAATAGAAAGACCACCAGAGGTAGAAACTAAGAAAGCTAGAGGCAGAAAAACTCCTACTCCCAAGAGTAGTCACAGGAAAAGAAAAGGAATATCAATACCAAGAGATCCTATAGAATCATCCCCTAGCAAGAAGGAAGGAATCAAGAGGAAATTACAGTTTAAAGATAAACAATCTAAAAATCCTGCCATAGGAAAAAAACTTCTAAATCTACCTTACAGTGATTCTGAATCAGAACAGGGGGTGGCAAAGACACAGGATAACATGCAGAATGATTAGGATGCAGATTTTCATTCAAATCTACCTTCACCAAGTCCTCTAGAGACCCATAGGCAACCAGAAGCAGAAGCCTCCTCAAGCAGGCCTAAGAAAGGTAGAACACAGAAAATCAACAAGCTCCTACAACAGATTTATGAGATGGAAGTTCTAGAAAGGGTAATCAAAAAAGCCAACACAAAACTCAATGACAGAAATGCAGAATTGTTTAAAATGAATCAAACCCTTAAGGAGAAGCATGATAAAATCAAAGATAGAAACAAGGTGTTGATAAGAGAAAACATGAAGCTGTATAGACAGCTCAGGATCCTGAGAGTGAAATTGAAACAGTTTCAATCACCAGCTGAGGAACAGACTGGATTGGAAACTCTGGCTAACTTAGCCACGACTATGATGGACACACCAGAACACCCCACATAGCCAACATAAATTCATAGGTCTGCAAGAACAAGGGCTTCTTCATCTAAGAAGCCTTAAGCAGCAAAAAAGGGATCTTAGGTGAGCATTTATGCCAATTTTGAAATTTTCTCTAAGATGTCGTTTCAGTGGTTTAGGCGAACAGGACGACTGTTCATTAACCACCGAAAGCAGTTCTTTCGGTAGTTAATTCACCTAGAAGCTTTCCAAGCTAACCACCGAAAGCCTGTCATGTTCATAAAAATCAATTTTTTGTACAGATCAAGTTTTTTCGAGTTGAAAAGGTTTGCAATATTTTCGAATGAACATATGATAAATTATCAAAGCAAATCCAACAGTTAGTTTTGACAGATTGTGGAAAGAGCAGGTGTTTCAAATATTTTTGATATCTTTAACCAAGACAGAAAATCAGGACACTTTGCCACCTCAGCAGATTCAAATTTATCTTATCTGGAGAGTCATCATTTAGCCTTGGGAGGCTATCCTGCACTTCACCAATAGTCAACAAGAGAGAAAGACCAGGAAATCTGGGATTGACCTCATTTTTGGGGATCATCCCACATATTTTGCAACTGAATTTTGAGTTACTATTTTTAGTATATTTGATCCTTGTTTTCAGGATCTCAGAACTACTTTGTAAAGCTAAAAAGCTTAGAATAGAAGATGAACCAGGGGTTCGATATTGGGTTCTATATGCTGCTACTGTAAAAGAGACTTATTCTTAATATATGAAACATTGCAAGCTTCCTTCAGTTGTGTTGTCAGACTTTTTCCTTTTCTGTTCTCTGATATCTTATGAGTGAATGATTTATTTATTGGCACTTATTCAATCTACATGTGACTTTCATCTCACTAACTGATTGATTAAGTTAATAATCATAAGTTATTTCCTTAGTTCTTAAACCCATTGTGCTTGTTTTATATGAGTATAATCTGGTTCAATAACTATTTTCTCTTCTATTTTAATCAAGCCTTGCCTGATTACATTCCTAGAAGGCCTTGTGATATTTGATATTTCTAGACAGTCTTAAAGACACAGTCCAGTCCCTAGATATTCATCTTGATCCAGAAAACACATCCATTATTAAGAAAATAGTTCCCAAAAAGAGTAAGTTATCAGGCATCTCCGACTTACAGCCTAGGAGAGGTTCCTGGAATGATAACAAATTGGCGCCCTTGCTGGGGAGAGGAGATCAAAGCTCAGATTCTCTAGGAGATGACATAGATCTAGTTCTTGTTGATAGACAAGAAGTAGACACTTTCAGTTGTACATTTTCTATTTGGCGACTCCATTGAAACGAAGTGGCTCCCAAAAGAGCTCACACCAGGGCGAACCAAGAAGGCCCACTGACGACACCAGTTCATGACCCTGAGAAGATCATCAGTAAGGGTAAATATTTTCAAAGACAAGCTTCCAGATCTTCCAAGGCAGTAGAATCAGGTATTCAAACCAACACTCCTCATTTTATTTCTGAGAAACCTCTAGTTGAATCCCCTGCTGCTGAAATTTATAATTCTCAGGAAGTCGAAATTTTTTCTCAAACATTGAAGGGAGAGGAAACTTCATTTTCTTCTCATATTACTGATTTTGTTCTTTTGGTCGATGTTTCATCCCATCCTGAAAAGATAACCACTGTTTCGTCTCAACAGAAAGAAAACTCTTCTTCATCTTCTTTTGATTCTTCCCCTATCAGACCTACAGAAGGTGTCCTATACACCCACACTAATCTTCCTGTTCTTGAAGATATCCTCCATGATCTGTCCTCTAAAGGAGAAGAAAATCTAGCTTTGTTGCTTGGTCAGTTTTATAAAGCCTCTTATTTGTCATCCATTTCTGAAAACTCTGCTCAAGGTGAAGTGAGACAACCATTCTATTCTAACTCAGGCAGCTCATCTCCTCCATCATCTCCTACAAGTTCCTCATCTATATCAATCACCAAGACTGTCATGGCTGCCCCTTTGACCATAATGGAACAGATCTTGGCAAACATATATGCCCCACTTGTATTTCCAAATCCCTTGTCTTCCATACCAACTGGTGACTATCAGAAATATATGCCAAAGTTTACAGGAGCAGGGGAGTATACTGCTGAAGAACATATTGAAGCTTTTTATGCTTATGCCAAAAATATCAATATTTCAGAAGAAGATGTGTGGACTAGAGTTTTTGTTCAGAGTTTGGATGGCCAAGCCCGAAAGTGGTTCAAAGAACTACCATAAAACTCGATCACATGCATTGAACAATTAGATGAGGTATTCTTGAAACACTGGGGAGAACGAAGAGATCTGTTATACTACATTTCCGAGTTTGGAAATTTGAAGAGAGAAGACGGAGAGTCGGTCTCAGACTTCATCAAGAGATTTAATAAGATGTTTGGTAAGATCCCTGCAGAGATTAAACCAAGCGATGCATCGGAAAAGATCACATTCTCTGCTGCCTTTGATTCATATTTTTGTCTTATTCTTAGAGAAAGACGATCAGCCACACTTGCTTTAATGCAAGATGTCGCCCTCGAGGTTAAGTCTAACATTACAGCATCTCAGAAGCTTAAAGGAAGGGCTGAGAGGAATAAGTCTGTTGTTGAGTCCTCCTCTTCTTCTAATAGTAAAATGGAAAAGATGGCTAAGATGTTGGACAGTCTGACATCTGAAATGTCCAAATTGAAAGTCCAAAATCAGCAATCAACAAGGGAAAAAGAGCCAAATGCTTTTGCCCCGAGAAATCCAAATGCTTTTCCTTACAGAAGGAACAATCCACAAGTCCAGATACTTCAAAGAGATCAGAATGCAACTGATGATCAGAGGATCAGACCGCCTCTTCAAAATGCAATGTTAGATGAAGAACAACCGTCATCTCATGATGAAGTCGAAGATGCAGATGAAATAAACTGTTTTGGTGATGAGAATGATTCTTCATTTTTGACACAGATAGACTATGGAGAGGCCCTAATGAATCAGCAAATTCAGGAGGCAAGTGTTGAAGGAGTTGTCTACTTGATAGATGAGCAGAAAGGTTACAACTTAAGATACAAGAATGCTGGTCCAAAAACACACATTGCTGCTCCTGTGAAGAACACGGAAGATACTGCTCCTGTGAAGAGTAAAGAGGTTGCTGCCAAGAAGCCTCCCGCTCCTGAAAAACAGACCCCCCTTCCAGCAAAACAACAGAAGAAACAAATTCATCCCTCAGCCAATGAGCAAGTCAGTCTCAAAGCTCCTTCCCATGAGGTAAAGGTTTCAGACAAACCATCTTTCTCTTTCAATTTTGAATCAGAAATTCAAAAAGTTAAGATACCGATGCCTTTAACTGAACTCATGAAGAATGAAACCTTTAAATCAGCCATCCTGAAGTCTCTTGAGCCAAAGACCTCTCCATCGGATGATTTCGTTAACCTACAAGATGATAAGCCTAAAGTGACCATAGGGCCCATGATAGAAGACCAAGACGATTCTTTTCCACCATTATACATATCCCTAAATGTCCATGACAAAATCCTTCACAATTGTTTGCTTGATTATGGGGCATCACATAATCTTATGCCAAAGGCGGTGATGGATGAGCTTGGTCTCAAGGTCACCAAACCATATCAAGATCTTTTCTCCTTTGATTCTAGAAAATTCATGTCTCAGCCTCATCAAAGACATGGTTATAAACCTTTCTCAACTTCCAATGAGAAGCATGGTTATGGACGTGGTGGTTGCTGATATTCCACCTAAGTTTGGGCTTCTTTTGTCTCGTTCATGGGGAAAAAGGTTAGGAGGTACCTTGCATATGGATCTGTCATATGCTACGATTCTGGTGTTTGGGGGGGAGCTGAAAAGACTTTACAGGGAGAACCAACTTGCTTACATCATCAGTGATGGAAAGAATTATGTCAATCATCCTATCTATGTTGTGGATACAGATTTTGGTTCATGCATTCTTCAGATTGATGATGCTCAATCGACTCCTATGCAGCTAGTGAAGCCTATTGAACAACAGTCTGAAAGTGAAGACATTTCAGTCTGGAATATGTACTTTGACGGGGCCATCACTAAGGATTCAGCAGGTGCTGGGGTAGTTCTGATCTCTCCTTCAAAGGAGACTATATCTTTGTCTTTCAAGCTCGACTTCAGAACTACTAACAACATAGCAGAGTATGAGGCTCTGCTATTGGGATTAAATTCAGCCAAAGAGATGGGGATAAAAGGTTTGAAGGTACTGGGAGATGCAGACCTCATTATACAACAGGTAAACAACACCTTTCAAGCTAAGCATGTCAGATTGAAGGCTTACAGGGACGAGGTATGGAAAGTGCATGATTCTTTTTCTGTTTTTGAAATTTCATATATACCAAGGGATATGAATCGACTCGCTGATTATCTTGCCGTTTCAGCCAGCACATTCATTCTGCCCATGCCCCCTAAGATCAGTTATGAGATTCAAGTAAAATATCGACCCTCCTTACCCGACAATATCAAATATTGGAAAGTTTTTGAGGATGATGACGAACTCAATAGATTTCTCCAAGTGGTAGACGAATTTTCTGATTTTCATATTGACCAGTAGAATCTAAATGAAGAAGAATCACAGAAACCTGAGCTAAAGAAAAAATTGGGCCAGCATGATATTGTTCAGCTACCAAACAATTATATACCTCGGGGTTTGGTGCCCTTGGAAAGGCTTTTTGATCATAATGATGTTCCTTACAAGCCAGAAAAAAAGGAGAAAGATCCAACCGTTCACGAGCATAACATAGGAGGTAAAAGCCAACCTAAACTTATAAATTTGTCTTCCGAGTTGACTGCTGATTAGAAATCCAAATACTGCAGTGTTTTGAAGGAGTTTTCTGATGTTTTTGCTTGGAAATATAGTGATCTAAAGACTTATGACCCTGATATTATTGAACATAAGATACCTCTTGAAAAAGACACCATTCCTTTCAAGAAAAAGCTCAGACCTATCAGTCCTCTTCTGCTGCCGGTGATTGAGAGAGAAATTAAAAAAATCCTCGATGCCAAGATCACAATTCCCTTGAGATACTCCAAATGGATTTCCAATCTGGTGATAGTAAGGAAGAAAAATGGCGAGGTCAGATTGTGTGTAGATTTCATAAACCTAAACAAATGATCTAAGAAATACAACTATCCTCTCCCTAAGATGGAACACTTGTTGCAGAGGATTTCAGGGGCTAAGGTCATGTCTTTCCTTGATGGCTTTTCCGGTTACAATCTGATTTCTGTCCACCCTGATGACTAGGAGAAGACCACATTTACTACTCCTTGGGGTACCTTTATGTACGCCAAGATGCCCTTTGGGTTAATGAATGCCGGGGCCACATTCCAAAGGGCCATGGACATGGCCCTTGTGGGAGAAAAGGACAAGTTTGTCCTCATATACCTTGATGATATCACAGTATATTCCAACAGCCATGAGGAGCATCTGAAACATCTGAAAAGAGTGTTTTTAAAATGAAGGCAGTTCGGGATCTCATTGAATCCCAAGAAATCCCAATTTTCTCTAAGGAAGGGTAATCTCTTAGGCCACATCATTTCAGCAGAAGGTGTAATGATTGATCCAGCACGAGTGGAGGCAATTCAAAAGCTGTCCTTGCCGAGGTCAAAAAAGGACATTCAATCACTGCTCGGTAAGATAAATTTTGTTAGAAGGTTTGTGCCAAATTTTGCTGAATTAGTCAAACACATAACATGCATGCTGAAAAAAGGGTCTGAGATAAAGTGGACAGACAACGCGAGAAACTCTTTCCAGGATATCAAGCAAGCGATCATCGAATCTCTGATTCTGATCAGCCCATATTACAGTAAGACTTTCTATGTATTTTCCTTTGCTTCTTATGACACAGTGGAAACAATCCTGCTACAGAAAGACGATGACAACTTCGATCATCCCGTGGATTTCTTCAGCAAAACACTCAGGGATGCTGAACTAAGGTATGACCCTATCGAGAAACAAGCTTACGCTCTCATAAAAGCTTTAAAATACTTCAAAATTTACATTCTTCACTCAAAGTTCATCACATATGTTCCTTCATCTTCTGTAAAAGATGTTCCGACTCAGCCGGATATTGACGGAAAGAGAGCTAGATGGATTGCAAAGATGATTGAGTTCAATATTGAAGTAAAGCCCACCAAGATGGTAAAAGGCCAGGTCCTTGCCAAGCTTTTAACGAAGGAAAATCATAAGCTGCTGGATATTAATTTCATAGGAGAAAGTTCAAAAAATTTACAAACAGAGTTGGCAACGGAAGGGCAGCATGACAATCAGCAAGTGACAGAGCACTTGTCTTCCTGTGAATGGTATTTTGGCATCATACATTTTTTGAAAAATCTTGAAGTTCCTCCTGAACTCAGTTTGACTCAAGCTCGAGCTCTTAAGCTCAGAGCTATCAAATTCTGCATTTATAATAATCTGTTATATTGGAGAGATCCTGCTGGTTTGCTTCTCAGGTGTTTAGATAAAGAAGAGTCTGTCGAAGTAACACATCAGTTTCATTCAGCCGTTTGTGGCGGTCATCATTACTGGAAGACTACTGCCCATAAGATCCTGAGGGATGGATATTATTGGCCTTTCCTCTTCTCAAATGTGTGCGCATTCATCAAATATTGCGACAAACGCCAAAGATTTACTGATAAGCAATAGCTAAAATCTTTACCCCTGAGACCTATAGTGGTGAATGGCCCTTTTCAGCAGTGGGGTTTAGATTTTATAGGTGAGATAAATCCTTCATCCAGTGGTCAACACAAGTGGATTTTGGTAGCCACAGATTATTTCACAAAGTGGATAGAGGCGATCCCCACCCGGAATGCTACACACCAGGTAGTCATGAAGTTTCTCTATGAAAATATTTTGAGCAGATTTGGTTGTCCCAAGAGGCTGGTGGCAGATAATGCGACAACGTTTAAAGCAGAAGCATTGGTAGACATGTGTGAATCAATGGGCATCCATATTGTACACTCGACTCCCTACTATCCTCAAGGTAATGGCTTGGCTGAATCATCAAATAAGAGCTTGATCAAAATCATAAGAAAACTGTTAGAGGAAAATAAAAAGAATTGGGATTCTAAACTGAAATTTTCTCTATGGGCAGACAGAGTAACTATTAAAAAATCCATAGGAACTTCCCCATTCAAATTGGTTTATGGGACTGATGCTATTTTTCCTGTTCAGTTAGTTTTTCCTGTGGCTAAGTTCTTTCAGGAAGAGTAGACCGAGACAAATGACATGGTAAGAAGGATGCTTGATTTGGTGGAACTGCAACAAGCTCGCGAACAGTTAGTGGACAGATCAGAAGCTCATCAGATGAAGATCAAAAAGACTTTTGACAGAAAGTCGAAGGTGGACAGTTTTCAGATTGGTGATTGGGTTCTAAAGTGGGATGCTCTTAGATAGGACAAAGGCAAGCATAACAAGTTCGATGTCCTTTCATGATTACTCAAGTACAGAATAACAACACTTTCATACTGCAGAATCTGGAAGGCGAAGAAATGTTCGGTGGCCCGGTAAACAGGCGATTTTTAAAACTCTATTTCATCTAAGGCTGTGAAGCCTAGACATTGTAATGTTAGTCTTAGTTTTTATTTTTGAATAACTCCATGCCCAATGGAAACACTAGAAGACAGTTTAGTTTTTAGGTTCTTTTTCTAGGAAAGGCATTGATTCTATGGTTCTTGAAACCTCACAGGGAGGTGTTCATCCCCAATAGGAGCCAGTGTTATCTCCTCAAATAAATTGGTGGATTTTTTTCTTTTTGAGGTGATAGGTTGTGATCTAAATTTTATTTATAAATTTTTGTAAGTAGGTTAGAGAGTCTGTATTTTGAAAACAAGCTCAAAAGAAACTTTGATTTTGGTTCGGTCAAGAAAAAGTCAAAATATCAGGTTTCGGTGGTTTAGGCGAGCCTCCAATGTGTTCATTAACCACCGAAAGTTTTTGTTCTCAGCAGTTAAGGGGTCGAAGCAGCAAGGTGAGTAACCATCGAAAGTGTTTCAACGGGAAAAAGGGAAAGCCCGTGCTTTCGCACGAGCCAGCTGTCAAGTTGGCGCAATGATTGGAAAGACAACCGTGGAAAGCTCACCATGGGGGAGGTGATGCACGTTCGTGATGTCTATCCGAAAGGTTTGAATCCCCTGTGTCTCATCCACCGCATTGGTCATTTCAAATCTATACATGGCGGTGATTTGCATGTATGATTGCACGGAGCTACCCTCCATTTCAGTTGCAAGTACACTAGTCATCATGATCTGGTCATTCCTTCATTTGAAACCATGATGAGTCATTATGAATCTCAGAGATTGCTGAAGATAACCATGAGCTCGCGATTTCATCAGTAAATCGTATTTTCAAGAATCCTGATCCCGCTTTCTCTGAGGCTTGTCAAAGTGTCATTAAGTCCAGCAAGCACTCCCGGGTCAAGTAAGCCTGGTCGGGTTATCAGGTAAGTTCAGAATCTATTCTCTTTCAAGTTTCAGAAATACAAATGCCACCGGAAATCTAAAGCTTCGACATATTCTCAGTCAAACGGTCGTCTGAAATTGTGTTAGTTTTCCGAACTCGGTGTGTGTCACCCTTTTCTGCCGGTTTTTATGAATGATATTCACTGTCTGCCTAATTTCTAGAGTCATTGCCTCCTGAACATCCAACTTCCCATAATCACAGGCACACTGAACATTGACCAATGTCAAAAGAAGGGCCGACTTTGAGATCAGAGGTAGATGGAGTTTGGTTTTTAGAAGCTCACCCAGAAGTGGCCGATTTTTTCAAACAGAATGGAGTTTTTGCATACCGTGAGAAATTATCCCGATTTCACCAACAGGTGGCTGAATCATTTGCTAGTTCCTATGATGGAAGGACAGCTAAAGTTGGCCAGGAGGAAATGATTATTGATGAAGCAGCCATTGCCGAATACACAGGTTTACCCAGGTCAGGAGAATGTTGGTTCAAGACTACCTCACCATCAAACGTCGAATTCAGGTCATATTTGTTACCAGTGCATAAAGCTTTGACCTGGAAGAAGGATATTCCCATGTCCTATCTGGAACCAAAGTGGCAGTCCCTGTTGAAGGTAATTTTGGTGTACATTACTTGTGAGGGGCGCTACAACAGGGTAATGTTTTATCATTTCATAGGCAGAGAGCCTCTAAACCTACCTTACTTCTTTCACAAAACCCTAACAAAGATGGCAAGACAAGTGAAAGATCAGCCTGCTAAGGTTAGCAACAGATTATCACATCAAGGGCTAATTACTCTTCTTGTGAGAGAAGCTCTGCAGAGAAAACAAATTGAGTGGGGTTTCTTTTTGTTTTGGAATGAATTTCAAACAAAAAAACCACCAGAGGCAGAAACCAAGAAAGCTAGAGGCAGAAAAACTCCTACTCCCAAGAGTAGTCACAGGAAAAGGAAAGGAATATCAATACCAAGAGATCCTATAGAATCATCCCCTAGCAAGAAGGAAGGAATCAAGAGGAAATTACAGTTTAAAGATAAACAATCTAAAAACCCTGCCACAGGAAAAAACCTTCTAAATCTACCTTACAGTGATTCTGAATCAGAACAGGGGGTGGAAAAGACACAGGATAACATGCAGAATGATCAGGATGCAGATTTTCATTCAAATCTACCTTCACCAAGTCCTCCAGAGACCCATAGGCAACCAGAAGCAGAAGCCTCCTCGAGCAGGCCTAATAAAGGTAGAACAAAGAAAATCAACAAGCTCCTACAACAGATTTATGAGATGGAAGTTCTAGAAAGGGTAATAAAAAAATCCAACACAGACCTCACTGACAAAAATGCAGAATTGTTTAAAATGAATCAAACCCTTAAGGAGAAGCATGATAAAATCAAATATAGAAACAGGGTGTTGATCAGAGAAAACATGAAGCTGTATAGACAGCTCAGGATCCTGAGAGTGAAATTGAAACAGTTTCAATCACCAACAGAGGAACAGACTGGATTGGAAACTCTGGCTAACTTAGCCATGACTATGATGGACACACCAGAACACCCCACACAACCAACAGAAATTCGTAGGTCTGCAAGAACAAGGGCTGCTTCATCTAAGAAGCCTTAATCAACAAAAAAGGGATATGAGGTGAGCATTTCTGTCAATTTTGAAATTTTCTCTAAGATGTCGTTTCGGTGGTTTAGGCGAACAGGACGACTATTCATTAACCACCAAAAATCGGTGCTTTCGGTAGTTAATCCACCTAGAAGCTTTCCAAGTTAACCACCGAAAGCCTGTCATGTTCAGAAAAATCAAGTTTTTGCACAGATCAAGTTTTTTCGAGTTGAAAAGGTTTGCAATATTTTCGAATGAACATATGATAAATTATCAAAGCAAATCCAACAATTAGTTTTGACAGATTGTGGAAAGAGCAGGTGTTTCAAATATTTTTGATATCTTTAACCAAGACAGAAAATCAGGACACTTTGCCACCTCAGCAGATTCAAATTTATCTTATCTGGAGAGTCATCATTTAGCCTTGGGAGGCTATCCTGCACTTCACCAACAGTCAAAAAGAGAGAAAGACCAGGAAATCTGGGATTGACCTCATTTTTGGGGATCATCCCACATATTTTGCAACTGAATTTTGAGTTACTATTTTTAGTATATTTGATCCTTGTTTTTCAGGATCTCAGAACTACTTTGTAAAGCTATAAAGCTTAGAATAGAAGATGAACCAGGGGTTCAATATTGGGTTCTATATGCTGCTACTGTAAACGAGACGTATTCTTAATATATGAAACATTGCAAGCTTCCTTCAGTTGTGTTGTCAGACTTTTTCCTTTTCTGTTCTATGATATCTTATGAGTGAATGATTTCTTTATTGGCACTTATTCAATCTACATGTGACTGTCATCTCACTAACTGATTGATTAAGTTAAGAATCATAAGTTATTTCCTTAGTTCTTAAACCCATTGTGCTTGTTTTATATGAGTATAATCTAGTTCAATAACTATTTTCTCTTCTATTTTAATCAACCCTTGTCTGATTGCATTCCTAGAAGGCCTTGTGATATTTGATATTTCTAGACAGTCTTAAAGACACAGTCCAGTCCCTAGATATTCATCTTGATCCAGAAAACACATCCATTATTAAGAAAATAGTTCCCAAAAAGAGTAAGTTACCAGGCATCTCCGACTTACAGCCTAGGAGAGTTTCCTGGAGTGATAACACACAGGGGGATTTCTCTCAACAATATTCCACTCGTGTCTTTCTTGAAATCTGCTTCTACTTGTGAAAAATATTGGTGATTCTCATCTGCAAACTCGATAATGTATCTTTCTAATGTTTTATTTGAATTCTGGATCTTCTTGGATCCTATCTATCCAGTGGAAAATTTCTTCCAGAAACATAACCCATAATATCTCGTACTGGTCACTCGATCTTTCTGAGTAAAAGACAACCTCCTGTGTATCTTTCATAGATTTTCCTTGTAAATCTACTTCTTTCCATATGAAGGCGTCACAATTGTTCTCCCACCACTGGTGAATATCAGATCGGTGAATTCGCGGAAGCATTCTCCCTACAAGTTCCCTTTTAACACAGGTCTCGACAATGAAACCATTTTGTTGGCATAAAGTTGATCAGACTAGGGTCCTTTTCATGTTACCAACAAAAGGTACCGAGTAGTCTAGAGCGCTGGCATTTTTGTCTTCTCCAGAGAGAAGAAGTCTCACCTGAAGTGCAACCAAGACAAGAAGATAGGGAAGAGAAAGGAGAATGCTTAGGCATATTTCCAGAATCTTCAAGATTCACCATAGTATTGCGCAATATGAACTAATCAAAGAGCATATCTGAACTCATTCATAACTAGTAATAAAGATAACGGAGTTGTGACATCCTTTGCAAACAGTTATAACATATTTGTCTTATCATACATGAAGAAATAAAGTAAAGAGACAATTCATAACCATAGACAGAGAATTACATAGAATATTTCCAAATTTCAGGTCCTTCCATATATTATCATCAAAACATCTTCTCAGATACAATTTAACAGATACAATTCATTACTCTGTTACAAGATTTTCTGGCTCCGAACTCATTCCTTAGAGCTCTATCTACATTTTTCCCAAAATGGATATGAATTACAATCACATAACCTACATGGAGTAAATGATAATCTTGTCTACACCCGTCTAACCCATCTGTACCATATAACCCTTTACTCTCATATACATATCGTATATATAGACTGATTGGGATTTTCTAGCTTGAGACTTCACATGCTTTCTTGTTCTTATTCTGTTGTAACTTATTTCTCCTTGTTGGTGTTGCGTTGTCCCTCTTTCCAACCGTTTTTTGTTTCCTTGCTTTCTCCATTGTTCATATCCTTTGTGGCTTGCATAACTTGTGTTTGACCAAAATTAGGACTGTAGTCTTCCTTGCGCAACTTCTAATAAAAAACAAAGGGCCCAAAAAAATGCACCAGCTGTCTTCATGTGTCTAATGAATGATATTTTTAGAGAATACTTAGATAAGTTTGTCATTGTATTTTTGGATGACATACTTATTTACTCAAAATATGAGTAAGAGCATGAACAACACTTGAGGATGGTTCTACAAGTATTGACATAACATCCGTTGTATGTAAAGTTGAGAAAGTCCTCATTTTCACAGAGACACATTCATTACTTGGGACATATCCTCAAAAGTGAGATCTTTCATAGGACTTGTCGGGTTTTGTAGAATATTTATTAAAGGTTTCTCCAAGATTGCACACCCAATCACATCTTTGCAAAATAAGGGTGTAAGGTTTGAATGGATTGTTGATTGTGAAAGCAGTTTCCAACACTTGAAGTATTTATTGACAAGTGTACCAATATTAAGAATTACTAATTGAAATGAAGACTTTATTGTATGTATAGATGCTTGTAAAGAAGGGCTTGGGGGAGTCCTTAGTCAGAATGGGCATGTGGTATGCTAAAAATCAAGGAAATTAAAAGAGCATGAAATGCACTATGCTACTCATGATTTGGAATTAGTAGCCATAGTGCATACCTTAAAGATGTGGAGGTAATAGCTCATGGGAAAAAGATTTTATTTGAGGACAGACCATAGTGTTCTGAAATATTTGTTTGGAAAACCAAGTCTAAATGCCAGAAAAAGTAGGTGGTTACAATTCCTCAATGAGTATGACCTTTATATAATGCATATCAAGGGTAAAGAGAACAAGGTGGTTGATGCACTCAATAGGAGAGTGCATGAGATGCATGCTACAACCATTATCATGTATAAATAATATTTGAAAGATAGAATTTTAAAGGTTGCAAAATTAGATCAAGAGTACATGGAAATAAAGGAAAATTTTCAGCAAGGTAAATTGTAGCAGAAAATTGAAGTCTACAAGCTAGAAAATGATGAAATTATCAACTACAAGGGTAGAATTTGTGTGTCAAATTCTCAGGTGTTAAAAAATATGATAATTAGATCAAGAGTACATGGAAATAAAGGAAAATTTTCAGCAAGGTAAATTGTAGCAGAAAATTGAAGTCTACAAGCTAGAAAATGATGAAATTATCAACTACAAGGGTAGAATTTGTGTGTCAAATTCTCAGGTGTTAAAAAATATGATATTAAAATAAATGCATAATGTGCCTTATGTTGGGCACCCGTGTTACCAAAAAACTATTGTAGTTGTGAAGAGATAATATTATTGGTCAGGTATGAAGAAAAAAGTGGTTGATTTTATTGCCAGGTGTTTAGAATGACAAAAAGTCAAGGTTGAGAACAAAAAACCAACTGATTTGCTACAACCATTACCCATTCTAGAGTGGAAATGAGAAATTGTAACAATGGATTTCATCACCAAATTTCCTAGAACAAACAAGCAACATGATTCCATCATGGTAGTGGTGGATAAGCTTACTAAATTTGCCCACTTTATTCTAGTAAAGTTGACCCAAAAGGCAACCAACATTGCTTATATTTATATGAAGGAAATTTCTAGGCTACATGGTGTTCCTAAAACAATTGTATCCACAGGGTATTCACTCAGTGAACCTGTGACATAGCACCTACATTCATGGGATATTAAATATTACCCCTAATTTCAATAGATATTGTTAAATACCTCCAAAAATCCTTTTGTTGATCCCCCCTCCCAATACATATTTCTAATAAAAGAAACCCCTATTTATACTAGATACCCTTTTTATACCCCCCAATAACCACATCTCCCCTCCAATACCTACAATATATTGACTCTATTTTTCACAATTTAAAAAAGGCCCTTTATGAATGAATGTGATAAGATATTGGTCAATTAGGTGAATACCTCGTGATTGTATCTAACATAGATCCCAAATTTACATAAAATTTTTGGAAAGGATTATTTCCAATATTTGAGAAAATATGAATTTTAGCACAACATATCATCCAAAGTCAGATGGATAAACAAAGAGGATCAACCAGGGAATCAAATACATGCTAAGGATTCATGTGATGGATACATCTTCAAAATGGGAAGATTATTTGCATTTGGTTGAGTTTTATTATAACAATGAGTATCAAACATCTCTAAAGATGAGCCCATTTGATAAACTTTATGAAAGAAAGTGCAACATACCAGTGAGTTGGGACAACCCAACATACATAACAGTGGTTAGGATAGAATTACTTAGAGAAATAGAAGAGCATACGGTGAAAATAAAACATAATTTAAAGGCTTCCCAAGAAAGAAAGACAAATTATGTTGATAAAGACATAACTCACAAAGAATTTAAAGTGGGTGTCCATGTGTTCTTGAAATTAAAGGTCAAGAGAAGTTCCCCAAAGTTGAGAAATTTTTCAAAGTTGTCAACACATTATTGTGGGCCATTTGAAATCCTGGAGATGATTGGTCTTGTTGCATACATGCTTACACTCCCTGCATATATGTGTATTCATAATGTATTCCATGTATCTTTTCTTAAAAAGTATGTTCATTATGCTAAACATGTCATTGATTGGAATGTGATTCAGGTGGAGCGAGAAGAAAACTTTCAAGTGCAACCAATTTGCATATTGGACCGAAAGATCAAGCAACTCTAGAATCGATCCATAGGGATAGTAAAGGTCCAATGGACATGGTGCGGTCCTGAGGATGCAACTTGGGAGCATGATGATGCTATGCAGACAGAGTATCTTCATATTTTTAAATACTTTTGAAGTTTTGATTATATATGTGTATATACTGCACTAGGGACAGTGCGTAAATAAGGGGGAGGGGAATGTAATACCCCTAGGACAAACCCTAGTTGTAAATGTAAATGTAAATATACATATAGGTTGGTGAGACAATCTATTTGGGCCAGAGTACCTTTGTATATATGTATTTTGAGTCCAGAGTGCCTATGTGGTTATTAGGTTGGAGAGACAGAAGCTAAAAGGCTAATGAGCTTATATTTGTAAAATGTAGTCACACTCAGTTTTTTATGAAAACACATCACAATTCTATACCAACCAGATAAAAGAGTATTGGGGGGGGGGAATCCACTAGAATGGGAAAGGTGTGAGGGGGACTAAGATTCAAGGAAGAAAGGGGTAAGCTAAGGGCGCTTAATCCCAAAGGATTATTTTATTAATATTCCTAAAATCTAAAGTCTAAAGTATGAGATAATTCATTTTATACTAAGTATCCAAGGGGGAAACATATCACCATGTGGTGGGTCCATCTGGGGGACCCATGATCCAAATGGATATTGGTGGCCACCCACCTATTCCAACTGGCTCCTCGTGCCTGTTTTTGTTCAAAACATCTTTCTGTACTGCTTTATAATTGTGATTTCTACACTTCTAGGGTTGCTTGAAGCCTCACACATTCTCTAGGTGGATACATCTGGCCTCTCGCCTAATCCAATTGGCCTATTTTGTATGTTTTCATGTCATCACATCTTGATGTACTTTCAGGGCTGTTTTGAGGCCCTAAAAATTGTTTTTTTGACTCGCCACAGTCAGAATGTAGATGAAGTTAGAGTCTGACAACATAATGTGTAGTTCTCTGAAAGACCTTTCCAATGGGCTATCACACACCTAAAATGGAGGTCGTATGAAAAATTTATGACCCTAGGAAGTTGACGTACCAAATTACACCAACTTACCCATAGGGCCCACATGAATTTTGGCGTTTCACCTTCTAGGGTTAGGTTTTTGGATGTCTAGGGTTTTGGCATTCATGAGTAATATGAAAAGGGCCTATGGAGCCTCATTATAATCCATTATTCTCAGACGGATGCGTGTAGCAGCCACATCTCTTCTCAGAGATAGCTACCACCATTCGAGCAAGTTTTAGTTCTGTAGTTTTACAGTTTCAACCTATTTCATTATTTATTAGAAGATATTGTTCACTGAATATTTGTTTTATTCTTCCTATCTCTGTGTTTATGGTATTTAGTCTATAATGAGTTCATTTCTCTCCTAAATCCGGATAAGTGGTATTAGAGCGGTCTTCTCTTCACTTATTTTTATTCGTGCATGTCCCCGACAAGGTCTGGGTACAAGAAGTTGGGACTAGAACCAATTGAGCCATTACCAGATCGGTCGCGCCGAGCCTGACAAAAACCCATGGGAGATGAAAAGAAAGATGATGGAGCAGGAGATCCTATTAAAATGTTGCTCAAGGAAGCCCTCGTGCGACAAAGGAACAAAATGATGGACAACTTCACGTAGATCCTTCGACGGTTTCCCACAAGAGAATCATCTTCATCAGGCGACCATGCAACCCCCTTCAAGGTACATGTAAATTTTGATATTCCATTATTTGAAGGAATGATAGATGCACATGTTGTACATAAATGGTTAAATCTGCTCGAAGGATATTTTTCGTTCCACAATTTTTCTGATCTGGAAAAGATCACTTTTGCACTCCTCAAGGTCGTTCCCCATGTTAAAGACTGGTGGGATACCTACTTTGAGAAAAGGGCCTTGGAGGAATCTGCAATTTTTGTGGTGGCTCCTACATGGGATTCTTTCCAGGATGCCATTAAAGAAAATTACTACCCTGTTGGAAGCTATGATTACCATTACATCAGATGGACCACCCTACATCATGAAAGGGACCAGACAATACCATACTTCACCAATATTTTTCATACCCTCCACACCAAATTGGGTATCAAATATTCTGAGCATCATCTGGTGCTCAAATACCACAGCTGTTTGCATAGATAAATTCAAATAGAAATGGAGTTCCTGGACATCGCCTCATTGGGCATATCTTATAGATACACTATCAAGATCGAGCAAAAATTTAAGCAGAAATGGCGAGAGTTTGGATCTACAAACCCCTCACAGATGAAGCAGGGAAAGGCAACCCCAACCCACACAACAGGGGACCAAGTCGTGATGGCCTCCGTCAGAACAATCCGTCCAAGCTGCAACACTATAAGGGAAACGAGAAGACGAAGAAGGACACGGGAAAATGGTGTGAGTACCATAAAAGTCCTTGGCACAACACCAACGAATGCTGCTCCAAGCAATCCCTCATGGCCGAGTTGAAGGCTTCCGATTTAGAGGTCGATTATGATTCCGAGTCAAATCCTGAAGGAGGGATGCAGATTATCGATGTTGAACCCAGTGCCATGGTCGTTACCACCAAAGTCCGGCCAAGCGAACCAGAATAACCAGAGGAAGGGGAACGCCTCTTTCACTCACAGATGTGGGTCAATGGGGCTCCAATTCATTTCATTGTCGAAAATAGTAGTCAAAAGAACATGATTTCAGCAGAGGTCATTAAGAAACCAAACCTACCAATGACACCACACCCACAACCCTACACCATTGGTTGGTTTTGTCAAGGAAGAGATCTCTGTGTCAGCCAACAGTATCGCCTGTCCTACGACATCAAGCCTTTCAAAGATGAGGTACTGTGTGATATTTCTCCCCTTGAAGTCTGTAATGTTATTTTAGTTCAAGCATATTTGTGGAAGTGTCATGTTGTGTATGAGTCTAGACCCCATAATGTTATTATTACTTTGGTTAGACAATTGTACTGGATTCTAGAGGTGCCACCACCTACTGTTATTTCTTTAATCTCTGCTAAGAAATGCAGAAAGGTCATTTAACAGACCAAGAATCTCGTAGTCTTTGTGATCCGTGCTCATAGTAAGTAGAAGGTCGCAGCCACATCTGTGGCCTCTTCACAACATATCTCTTTGTAGCAGAAGCAAGTGGACGATATCGTGGAAGAATATAGATACATCTTCGTCTCACCTACAGGGGTACCAACACACTGCCAAGTCAAACATCCAATTAATCTGACCCCCAGTGAAACTCTATCTAATGGACCAATATATCGACGCTTGCTGATGGAGAATGATGAAATCAGGCATCAGATCCAAGAGCTTCTTCAAAAGGAGCACATGCGACATATTCAACAGGTTTTGAGCACTCTGCAGCAGCACAAGCTTTATGCCAACTTGGAAAAATGATCTTTTGGCATGAACATGGTCCAATACATGGGATACATTGTTGATGAGCATGGGGTACATGTTGATCCAACTAAGATCCAAGTCATCTATGACTGGCCAACCCCGACCACATTGATTGAGCTTTGGAGTTTCTTAGGACTCACCAATTTTTACCAACGGTTCATGTTGGAATTCTCCCATATTACTTGGGCCCTAATCCAGGTGACCAAGGGTGGTGGTAGGGACAATTTCGTGTGGAGGAAGGAGCAACAATGAGCATTCGAAGATCTGAAACATCATTTTTTCTCAGCTCCAATACTCTCCTTGCCTGATCTGCAACAACCATTCGAGATTGTGACCAATGCAAATGACTATGTTGTGGGAATAGTTCTCACTCAATACGGGCATCCAATGTCATACCATAGTGAGACACTCTCTGATATTGTCGATAAATACCCCACCTATGACAAGGAAATGTATTCCATTGTACAAGTCTGTCGTCAATGGAAACATTACATTCTGGGGACAGAGACGATCATACACACTGATCACAAGCCTCTACAGTTCATACAGACACAAGGGAAATTGCAAAATGACCACCATCAGAAGTGGTCCACCTACCTGCAACAGTTCCATCTCAACATCAAGTATAAGATACGTATCTCCAATCATGTCGCTGACAGCCTCAATCGACTTTCTATGGTTGCACTTACCACTGTGCTCCATTCCCTTGGACACGAAGCATCAAAGTGACCCCAACTTTACCAGCAAGATTCAGACTTCGCCACCACCTATCAGGTCTTGGGTACAGGTAAAACTGTCACTGATTTTCACATTCAGGAGGAGCTCTTATGCCACTTGGGCCATCTATGTGTTCCTACAAGCAAGCTTGCAAAGTTGATTTGGGAATTCCACTACAGTGGGGTGGCAGGACATTTTGGCGTAGAAAAACTGTGGTCTTCCTTCAGAAACATTTTTATTGCCCAAAACTTTGCCTGGACGTCAACACGTATATCAGATCTTGCACTTCCTGCACCATTACCAAACCCACCATCAAGAAGAAAGGCTTATACACCCCTCTACCTATTCTTGAGAACCTGTGGGAGTTCATCTCCATGGATTACATGTCTGGTTTTTCGTCCACCAAGCACATAAATGACTGCGTGTTTGTAGTCGTTGATCGGTTTTTGAAAATGGTCATTCTCACAACCTCTAAGAAGACTCCCACAACGGCCAATACTACCAAGATCTTCTTCGAACAAGTTTGGGTTCACTTTGGGATACCACAAACCATCATCTCCGACCGAGATAGCAGGTTCCTTGACACCTTTTGGTTGAGTCTCTGGTCTCTGTTGGACACCAAGCTCACAAAATCCACTTCTTTCCACCCCCAAACCGATGGCCAAACTAAGGTCATCAATCAAATGATTGTGCACATCCTACACATGTACAATTCTAAGCATCCTTGTACATGGGATGAGAGTCTCCCATATGTCCAACATAGTTACAACAGGGCTCTCCATAGTTCCACTGGCCATAGCCCATTTCAAGTGGGTATGGGATTCCAACCCTTGGGACCGATTGCTGTTTCACTTCCTCTTTCCACCGCACAGACAGACTCTTCCCCTGATCAGTCTGCGGTCAACAAAGCCACTCGATTCATTGAGTGGATTCAACACATCCACCAAAAGGTCCAATAGATTTTGCATAAATCAAATGCTAAGTACAAGAAATGCCATGATAAACATAGGGTACCACACTAGTTTCAGGTTGGCGACAAAGTCTGGTTACATTACAGAAGGCTCATCTCATCGGGCCCCATCGGAAGCTTCAGACACTTCATTATGGGCCTTACACTATCATCAACGCTGTGGGTAGCAATGCTTTTGAGCTCAACACTCCACCCTTCCTTGGTCTGCATCCAGTATTCAATGTGGATCTCCTTCGACCATAATTTTCCACCATTATTGGACACCTCTGAGATCATCGAACAACTGACACCAACAGAGCTCAACCCTGACTGCATGGAACAAGCATCCACCAATTAGATAGTGGACACACAGGGAAAGGGAACTTCCCAACAACAGATCCAACTTTATCGAGTTATCAAGGAAGGGAAAATCGTACACCAAGGCAAGTGGCTCGCCTGGGGCCAAATCCAGCAGAAGTTTCCTCACCTGATGGGGGAACTCAACGCAATGGAAACCATTTCTTCCTAAGGGGGGAGGATTGATCTAGATGGATATTGGTGGCCACCCACCTATTCCAACTGGCTCCTCGTGTCCGTTTTTGTTCAACACGTCTTTTTGTACTACTTTATAATTGTGAGTTCTACACTTCTGGGGATGCTTGGAGCCTCACACATTCTCTAAGAGGATACGAGTGGCCTCTCGCCTAATGCAATTGGCATATTTTGTATGTTTTCATGTTAGCACATCTTGTTGTACTTTCAGGGTTGTTTTGAGGCCCTAAACATTGAGTTTTTTGACTCGCCATAGTCAGACTATAGACGGAGTCAGATTCTGATGGCAGAATATGTAGTTCTCTGAAAGACCTTTCCAATGGGCTATCACGCGCTTAAAACGAAGTTCGTATGCAAAAGTTACGACCCTAGGAAGTTGACGTACCAAATTACACCAACTTACCCATAAGGCCCACATGACTTTTGGTGTTTCACCTTCTAGGGTTTGGTTTTGGCGTTCATGAGTAATATGAAAAGGGCCTATGGAGCCTCATTGTAATTCATTTTTCTCAGACGGATGCGGGTAGCAGCCACATCTCTTCTCAGAGATAGCTACCACCATTCGAGCAAGTTTCAGTTCTGCAGTTTTACAGTTTCAACCTATTTCATTATTTAATAGAAGATATTGTTCATTGAATATTTGTGTTATTCTTCCTATCTCCGTGTTTATGGGATTCAGTCTGTAATCATCATTCTCACATCACCACATCGTTGTCATTCGTACCTTCATGCTGCTATCACTTGTACCTATACATGTACCATGGAAATATTTAGAACTGGATTAAAGAGGTGGGTTATTAGGCTCGTGGGATATTGAAGAAGCGGGTTGTCAGACCCGTGAACATTCTCTCCAAGTGAGAGAAATGTTGGGAATTGATTCCCAAGGTGCTAAGTTGTACTTGTAGAGCTTTGAGACTTTCTGTCCGACCTATTGTTGAAGCCTCAGAAAGGAAGTGGGGAAATTGAAGCACTGTTGAGTAGAGAAGGGACACACTTCTTTGGATGGGACAGACATGTGGGGAATGAGGGACTGTAGGATGACCATTAGAGTTGGCATTTGAGTCTGAGTTCTCTGTTGTGTGAGAGACCTTAGCCTGATTATGAATCACCCATGTGGAGTTTTAGCCTAGCGCGGGGATGACCCTCTGCTAAGAATTATGAGGAGTGCGGTCTACGGTTGGGAGGAACATGAAGGATCTGCAAGTAATTGGTGAACTTTTACCAAAAATAAATGTCAATAATGTGTTAGCTTTATATATATATATATATGTTATTCTCCATTAATTTGTACATTTACATAGCATATTCAGTTAAATAAAATGGTATCATTGTTAAGAATTTAGGAGTGACATTGCTCGGGTTGGTGATGCTACATAGTCCAGGCCAAGTAGGATGTTGGACATCCACAATCCAATTGAGATCCACAACGATGTGGTGGGTAAGGGAATGATGAACTCCATGGAAACTTTTCTTCACGGAGTAAGGAAGTAGATGGGAGAAAAAAAATAAAAATAAAATAAAAAGTATTACAAATATAATTCATGACCCGGCACCCTATTTTCTTCCTTAAATATTTGTTTCCTCTCCCTCACCCATGGGATTGGGTTTTGCGTGAAAAGCCTAGCCCTCGGATGGTCTATAGAGCGGCTCTAATCTCGCCCCTTTGGTCTCGCCCTCATGAGGGTCTGTCGAGCAGCTCGTAATCTCGCCCATTTGATCTTTAGTATTAGGTGACATAAATATGAACAGAGACTCTCTTATTCGAACCCTAACTTTGTACAATATTGCACATATAATAATGATCTCAACTTTGCAAATTTTTAGAACCAGATCATTTTAATAACATCTTGGAGATGATAGATTTGAAAGGCCACTTTATAACTAGATCTCGCCTCTTCTTCTTGCTGTGAAAACTTAATAAATGTAGTAAATTTTCAATATAGATTCACGGAGTCTCTGATCATCGCAAAGACTTGGTTGTAGGAAATGGAGCCTACAATGATAGGTGACCATTTTTCTAAATTCATAAATGATATCATACAAGATTAATATTAGCGGAATGGAATGGGGTTGTGTGGAAGTTGTTCATAATAGATAAATACATTTAAGGGTAGGTAATATGCTGTTAAGAAAAAGTATATATATATATAGAATTGACCGTTAGTGCAAATGATTTGACTTTGAGTTAACCTTGCATTACCAACATTTCAATGTTAATCTTCAAAATAATACCAAATTTTTGTTTGTCTGCTCTATGTCCACTCCCAAATTTCAGTCCTTCTGTAAAAGAAAATCTCCTCTGTTAAGGACTATTTGTAATGGTTTTTAGGTGAATGGCCATATCCATCATACTGAAGAAGAGAATTGGTCATGCCAGTAAGAAGATAACATCACAAGATATCATTATCTACCACTGATATTCAATATTAAAAGGACATGTAATGATACATTACCAATGGCCAAAGCATTGCCGATATGTGAATACATATAAGTTGGTGTGGATACAAATTATTACAGACAAGTTTGTATCTGTTCTAGTAAACCTATGGTTTACCATGATTCTGTGTGTAGATATAATCTGTATGTGCAACCAGCGTCCGTTTCATTAAACAATTTTCTTTGTCTATATTTTCACAGGACTCCTCATCAAACTCGTCCTCTATTAATTTCTGTTCCTGGGTATTAATTTGTAATTGCAAGTATACGCAGAAATCAAAATCGTTTCCAATATGAAATATCAAACTCGAAAATACACACAAATTACTCACCGTACCCTCCATCGCTTTAGGCATCGCCCTGGTCACTGGATTGCTTCTGCCTGCTTTACAAATAAAAAACAGATGATAGATAATTAAATTTCTCGCAATCACAAAGCCCGTGATGTATTCAATAACATTCGCTAACTTGGACCTGGACCTGGACCTGGTTTTAGAGGACGACCCGCCATTGCATCACTGGTTAGCAGAAGAATAATACATATAATTGTCAGGGCAGCGTTATGTACAGAGCATGAACTTAGTTTCGCCATCGATAAACCCAAAGCTGCAAACTATATATTTGTGGGCTATCACAAACACGCTAGTAATGAGCAGAACGCATGAAACCCAACATATATAAGCTCATGGGCATATCAAGCCAGACCTGCAATTCTTAAAGGGAGGAAAAGAAAGGAATATGAAGAGATAAGGAAACTGATAAAATGTATGATGATCTTTGGAGATAACATGGAAGTGGTTGGTGTTATATGATGTTGAAAACGTTGAATGGAATCTGGTTGTACTCTGACTTTCTAGAAAACATGACATTGCAAACGGACAGATGATTCTAAATAATGTATAGTAAACTGAGAGATCGTTGTAGTTGGGGCATCTACTTATTTTTTTGGTCAATGTTTTGTTTGATGGTGTCGTTATTTTCACCTAAAACTCGAACGGTATTGAAGCAATCTACGTAAAACCTAATCTGTGAAGGAGATGACTCAGAAATGCAACGTCATCCATCTAAATTTACAAAAAGCATTCCAGACGTTATGTTTGTCCTCATCTTGGAGTCATAAATAAATTAGGTTGCAAATTGACAAACTTCTAATTACAGTACTCCATTATTAGTTGTCAATTTCATGGAATTCACATTAGGTTATATGTCCAAAACCCATGGCATGCAGCAAAAAATGTGGTGGGATTATCAGGGCTTCATACCGATTTCACTTGTTAGGTAATCTCGACCATCGAACAGGTCAACGTCGGAAGTGGAACAACTATAACACAAGATGTTCATGGGTTGTGACTTGCCTTTGTGGTTAAGGTAGGGTGATGTAAGCACAGTAAGTAATACATCACTGTACTAATTTATATGTTACACTGTTTTCAATTTTTTTCAAAATATTTGTAAATTAAAAAACTATATAAATTATTTTTATAAAATAAATTAACTAAATTAACTAAAAAAATATGGAAAATATATTAAATTTAAATTATTATAAAAGGTTTAATTATTTTTTTTTTAAATTAAGTGCAAATTGTGAGTGATTTTCATGAAAAAGTACTTAAAATTAAAAAAAATGCTTGTTCATCTTTTTATTCTCCAAATTCTTAAAAATTACATCTAAAGTTGAAAAAAAAAAAAGTCCTCGATGAAAATGTGTATGTGTATTGTATTGTATTGGATTGATTATTTGGTAAAGGTTTCACTCCACAATAATACAATTTCAAATATTTAATCAACTAAGTCATACACATGACTACTAAACTTGGAAGATTCTTATACACATATCACTAATAAACTTGGAAGATTTTTCATATCCATGTTCTTAAGGACTACTCAACTTGGAAGATTCTCCATGTTCATGTTACTAAGTGTATAGACAAAAGATAAATCAAAGGAAAGTCTAAAGACAAGGAAAACAAAAAAAATTAAGAATTTGGAATTTTGATAATTTAATAAAATTCATAATTCTAAATTATTATTTTATTTTTACTATAATTACCTTAAAAAAAATGCTAAATTATCTTTATCAAAAATCTAAATATAATTTCAATTACTTAATAAAAATAAAATAACTACCATATAAGAATAGGAATAGGTTGTTAATTCTACCTTGTATTTCTATGTTTTTTTTTATAATATATAAAAATTTAATATGTATAAGAGGTTCCTAAATGATCTTTACCAAAGAAGATCTAAATATAATTTCGATTACTTAATGAAAATAAAATAACTACCATATAAGAATAGGTTGTTAATTCTACCTTGTATTTCTATGTTTTTTTTTATAATATATAAAAATTCAATATGAATAAGAGGTTCCTAAATGATCTTTACCAAAGAAGATCTAAATATAATTTCGATCACTTAATGAAAATAAAATAACTACCCTATAAGAATATATAAGAATAGGTTGTTTTTTTTTATAATATATAAAAATTCAATATGTATAAGAGGTTGCAATCATTTTTATCAAAGAATATCTAAATATAATTTCAATCATTTAATGAAGATAAAATAACTCATTTTTATCAAAGAATATCTAAATATAATTTCAATCATTTAACGAAGATAAAATAACTCATTTTTATCAAAGAATATCTAAATATAATTTCAATCATTTAACGAAGATAAAATAACTACTTTGTAATGATAGGTTGTTAATTATACTTTACATTTCTATGTTTTTAAAAATGTTTTTTTTTTTAATAGTATATAAAAATTCAATATATATATATATATATAAGATGTTGCAAGAAATTCAATAGGTGAAAATAGAAAGGATAAAAATCATAGAAGTGTACAAAAGAACATCAACATTTATTAAATGTTAATGTGTTTTACACTATTTTATTTATTGCATATAAAAGTTAAATAACATTGTATTTAACTTATGTAGTAAATAAAAAAGAGTGCACTAATACATTTTATAGAGTAAAGTAGTGAAAAGGCCCATACCTATCACACTTAAAACCAAATTTAGTGGTGAATACTAAATTTATTTAGTTAGTTAGTGAGTTGTATATTAAAGTATAATTTGATATATGATATTATGTTTTTCTTTAGATGATAGTCTTTAGTATATTAATGTTTGTATGCAATGTTGGCGTTTAGATTGTCTATTGGATTTTCATCAGAAAATAAGAATTTCTAGAAATATCCAAGTAGCATGTATCCCACCATTCATTTATGGGAGCTAATAGTGGATATGGTTATGTTAATGAACAAGTTATATGAATAGAAAGATAATTCCCAGTTGTATTAAAGTCATGGGTACGTTTAATTTACAAAGTAATCTACTCTTGCACCATATTTAATTGGGAAGGCATGCTATCTATTAATTTGAATATGGTTTGAGAAACATTCAACAAGAACTTAATGTCTAGAGTTTCCAATGGAACCTTATCTATTGGATTCAATTTTCACCTTAGAGATTAATTTACAATGTAATCTACTCTTGCACCAATGGAACCTTATCTATTGGATTCAATTTTCACCTTAGAGATTAATTTACAATGTAATCTACTCTTGCACCATATTTAATTGGGAAGGCATGATATCCATTATTTTGAATATGGATATCGAAAACATTCAACAAGAAMTTAATGTCTAGAGTTTCCAATGGAAGCTTATCTATTGGATTCAATTTTCACCTTAGAGCTTCTTCTCAAATATGGGATATGCATGTCATCATTCCCTTTCTCCTATTCATGTTTATTTTCAAAATTTGTGGTAGTAGAAGTACTCAATATATTTTGAGCATACATTTGATATTTTTCTCATTCGGACCTTATATAATCTTATATTCAATAAGCCCTATTTGAGGCTTTTGAAGGAAACATTGAAGGTGTTGGATCCAATTAGTGATTGACACATTGAATAAAATGACAATTATATCCAAATCTATGGTGATACCATGACCTCCTACATCTTTCCCACACATGTTTCAAATGTATTGGTGCAAATGGAAATGACCCACCAAATAGCTAAGTTTGGATCCAATTCATCATTGAAAGGTGAAAAAGAAGGGTATGTTTCCTACTTATCCTATTAGAATCAAAGCTTATTCCCTTTTATATTTTTTCATTCACACCAACATAATATAAAGAGATCAACTTCTAAAAGTTGTACTTTGGTGCATTCAAGGTTCACAAACCCTTTTGAATAACGTGTTCTGTAATATTCCAGATATAAAAAGTATGCAGAACATAAACAAATAGCTAGAAATGGTAGATGAATAACAATATAACCAGAACAACACCATAATAATACCAAAATGATGCTAGAATAATACCAGAAAGAACACTTTGATTACTGAGAGCAATGTTCACTTGCCTCTTTGAGGGGCCAACCTCCAACAGAGCAGAGCTCTATTACAATAATATCCAAGACAAAAGTTCTTATACCCTCGACTCCTATTTATACTAAATATGTCTATCAAAAGAACCATCTAGAGGAAGATCCTTCTAGAAGCAAAAGCTTCTATTAGGTATTATTACATTGGAATTATTCTTCCTTATTGCTAGGCCTTATTAATATTGACCTTTATTACATGGAAATATATTAATCTACCTAGGTGAGGGGTTAGGTCCCTAACATGTCCTCCCACTTAAAAAAAACCTTGTCCTCAAGGCTTGAGATGGAGAAATTGCTACAGAATGGTAGCTGGTTCCCAAGTGGCATCTCCTAGAGTTGTATCTTTCCACTAGAATAACACTTCATTGATGGTTCGCTGATGCAATCGACACTCACACTGGTCCAAAACGGCTTTTGGTTGTAGCCAAATGGAGCTTTCTTCATCCAACTTGGGAAGGTTGGTTTGAGTTTGGCACTTAGTTCCAATCACCTTCTTTAAGCAGGAAACATGAAAAATAGGATGTATCTTAAAATGACTGGGCAGATAACTGGTAGGCCACCTGTCCCACATTCTTGAGAACAGTATAAGGACCATAAAATTTGGGCACCAGTTTCTGACAATGGTCAACCTTGAGGGAATTTTTCTTGTAAGGTTGCAGTTGAAGAAACACATGATCCCCTTCTCAAATTGACGTTCAGAGCAACCTTGATCTTCTTATTGCTTCATGTGATTCTGGGTCATGACCAAATTCTATTTGATGGTACAGAGAATAACCTCTCGAAATGTAAGCGTTTGGTCAACCACCTGGACCTTCGAGACACCTAGAAAATATGAGAGAACTAAAGATGGCTTTTGTCCATATACCGCTTCAAAAGGAGTCATGTGCGTATCTATATGGCACAAAGTGTTGTACCACCATTCAACTAGTGGTAACCATTGAGCCCACTAATTCTTCCTTTCCGATACAAAACTCCTCAAATATGTTTCCAAACATTTGTTGACAAATTCAATTTAACCATCAGTCTGGGGATGATAAGATGTGATGAGATGCAATTGGGTTCCTTGTAGCTTGAACAGTTCTTACCAAAAATTGTTGGTGAAAGTTGGGTCGTGATAAAAAAAAATAGAATGTGGCATGCCATGAAGCTTGAAGACCTGATCCATGAAAAGTTGAGCCATAGTGGATGTTGTAAATGGGTGTTGAAGAGCCCATAAATGAGCATACTTGGAAATGTGATCAAATAACACCATGATGACTGATTTATTTCCCAATTTAGGTAAGCCTACAATAAAATCCATAGAGATATATCGCAAAATAGCAGGTGAAATCAGAAGCGGTTGTAGTGTGGCAAGAGATTTGACTATTTTTCCCTTGTTGCGTTGACACACATCACATTCAACCACAAAATTATGACCGTCTTGTTTCATACCCTCCCAGAAAAAAGAGCGTTTGACTCGGTCATAGGTTTTGGTAAACCCAGAGTGCCCAGCTATGGGCGTAGCATGAAGCTCATAAAGTACTGTGGATTTAAGTTTTGACTACTTACTTAAATACAAAAGACCTTTGTATCGAAGCTCATCATTGAGCCAAGAGTACCCTAGGGAAACTGGAGAATTAGACTGCAATTTTTGTATTAGATGCGAACTTTTGGGATCGTGTAGCCATTCATGGCGAATAACTTGGATCCAATCTGGTACAATGAAAGAGAGAGAAAAAAGGGACCCTTCATCTTCATATTTTCTGGAAAGTGCATCAACAACCACATTGTCTTTGCCTTTCTTGAAAATGATCTTATAATCATATCCAAAGAGCTTAGTCACCCATTTGTGTATCTTGGGGGAGGAAAGGCATTGTTCCCGAAAATACTTGAGGCTTTGATGATCTGTCTTAATTTGGAAGTGTTTCCCCAATAGATAAGGGTGTCAAAGATCCACAACATGCAGAATAGCCAACATTTCCTTTTCATATATTGATTTTCCCAAATTTCTCTCGGACAGTTGTTTATTGGTAAAGGCTAAAGGCTGACCCTCTTGCATAAGGATAGTGCCAATTCCTTTCCTGGAAGCATCACATTCCGGGACAAAGGTCTTTGTGAAATTAGGAAGGGCCAGGACTGGAGTGGTGCACATGGCCATCTTCAAGGTTTGAAAATCTTGAGCATCTGCTGGAGTCCAAGTGAAATAATTCTTTTTAACTTGGGTAGTAAATAAAAAAGAGTGCACTAATACATTTTATAGAGTAAAGTAGTGAAAAGGCCCATTCCTATCACACTTAAAACCAAATTTAGTGGTGAATACTAAATTTATTTAGTTATTTATTTCATATATAAGTTAAATAACATTGTATTTAACTTGTGTAGTAAATAAAAAAGAGTGCACTATTACATTTTATAGAGTAAAGTAGTGAAAAGGCCCATTCCTATCACACTCAAAACCAAATTTAGTGGTGAATACTAAATTTATTTAGTTAGTGAGTTGTACATTAAAGTATAATTTGATATATAATATTGTATTTTTATATAGATGATAGTCCTTAGTATATTAATGTTTGTATGTAATGTTGGCGTTTAGATTGTCTATTGGATTTTGATAAGAAAATAAGAATTTCTAGAAGTATCCAACTAGCATGTATCCCATCATTCATTTATGGGAGATAATAGTGGATATGGTTATGCCAATGAACAAGTTATATGAATAGAAAGATAATTCCGAGTTGTATTCAAGTCACATGTACGTTTAATTTGCAAAGTAATCTACTCTTGCACCATATTTAATTGGGAAGGCATGCTATCTATTAATTTGAATATGGCTATGAGAAACATTCAACAAGAACTTAATGTATAGAGTTTCCAATGGAACCTTATCTATTGGATTCAATTTTCACCTTAGAGATTAATTTACAATGTAATCTACTCTTGCACCATATTTAGTTGGGAAGGCATGCTATCCATTAATTTGAATATGGCTATCAGAAACATTCAACAAAAACTTATAGTCTGGAGTTTCCAATGGAAGCTTATCTATTGGATTCAATTTTCACCTTAGAGCTTCTTCTCAAAGATGGGATATGCATGTCATCATTCCCTTTCTCCTATTCATGTTTATTTTCAGAATTTGTGGTAGTAGAAGTACTCAATATATTTTGAGCATACATTTGATATTTTTCTCATTCCCTTATATAAGGTTATATTGAATAAGCCTTATTTGAGGCTTTTAAAGGAAACATTGAAGGTGTTGGATCCAATTAGTGATTGTCACATTGAATAAAATGACAACTATATCCAAATCTATGGTGGTACCATGAGCTCCTACATATTTCCCACACACGTTTCAAATGTATTGGTGTGAATGGAAATGACCCACCAAATAACTAAGTTTGGATCCAATTCATCATTGAAAGGTGAAAAAGAAGGGTATGCTTAATACTTATCCTATTAGAATCAAAGCTTATTCCCTTTTATATTTTTTCATTCACACCAATAGAATATAAAGAGATCAACTTCTAAAAGTTGTACTTTGGTGCATTCAAGGTTCACAAACCCTTTTGAACAAAGTTTTCTATAATATTCCAGATATAAAAAGTATGCAGAACATAAATAAATAGCTAGAAATGGAAGATGAACAACAATATAACCAAAACAACACCACAATAATACCAAAATGATGCCAGAATAATACCAGAAAGAACACTTTGATTACTGAGAGCAATGTTCACTTGCCTCTTCGAGGGGCCAAACTCCAGCAGAGCAGAGCTCTATTACAATAATATCCAAGACAAAAGTTCTTATACCCTTGACTCCTATTTATACTAAATATGTCTATCAAAAGAACCATCTAGAGGAAGATCCTTCTAGAAGCAAAATCTTCTATTAGGTATTCTTACATTGGAATTATTCTTCCTTATTGCCAGACCTTATTAATATTGACCTTTATTACATGGAAATATATTGTTCTACCTAGGTGAGGGGTTACGTCCCTAACATGTCCTCCCCCTTAAAAACAACCTTGTCCTCAAGGCTTGAGATAGAGAAATTGTTGCAGAATGGTAGCTGGTTCCCAAGTGGCATCTGCTTGAGTTGTATCTTTCCACTGGACTAACACTTCCTTGATGGTTCGCTGATGCAGTCGATGCTCACACTAGTCCAAAAATTCTTTTGGTTGTATCCAAATGGAGCCTTATTCATCCAACTCGGGAAGGTTGGTTTGAGTTTGGCACTTAGTTACAATCACCTTCTTTAAGTAGGAAACATGAAAAATAGGATGGAGCTTAAAATAACTGGGCAAAGCTAACTAGTAGGCCACCTGTCCCACATGCTTGAGAATGGTATAAGGACCATAAAATTTGGGCGCCAGTTTCTGAAAATGGTCAGCCTTGAGGGAATTTTTCTTGTAAGGTTTCAGTCGAAGAAACACCTGATCCCCTTCTGCAAATTGACATTCAGAGCGACCTTGATCTTCTTATTGCTTCATGCGATTCTGAGCCATGACCAAATTCTCTTTGAGGGTACGAAGAATAGCCTCTCGAAATGTAAGCATTTGGTCAACCATCTGGACCTTCTAGACACCTGGAAAATATGAGAGAACTGAAGATGGATTTTGTCCATATACCGCTTCAAAAGGAGTCATGCACGTAGCTGATGGCACAAAGTGTTGTACCACCATTCAACTAGTGGTAACCATTGAGCCCACTAATTCTGCCTTTCTGATGCAAATCACCTCAAATATGTTTCGAAACATTTGTTGACAACTTCAGTTTAACCATCAGTCTGGGGATGATAAGATGTGCTGAGATGCAATTGGGATCCTTGTAGCTTGAATAGTGCTTGCCAAAAATTGTTGGTGAAAGTTGGGTCGTGATAAAAAATAATAGAATGTGGCATGCCATGAAGCTTGAAGACCTGATCCATGAAAAGTTGAGCCACAGTGGATGTTGTAAATGGGTGTTGAAGAGCATAGAAATGACCATACTTGGAAATGAAATCAACTACCACCATGATGACTGATTTATTGCCCAATTTAGGTAAGCCTACAATAAAATCCATAGAGATATCTCTCAAAATAACAAGTGGAATCGGAAGCGGTTGTAGTGTACCAGGAGATTTGACTATTTTTCCCTTGTTGTGTTGACACACATCACATTCAACCACAAAATTATGAACGTATTATTTCATACCCTCCCAGAAAAAAAGAACGTTTGACCTGGTCATAGGTTTTGGTAAACCCAGAGTGCCCAGCTGTGGGTTTAGCATGAAGCTCATAAAGTACCATGGATTTAAGTTTTGAGTGTTTACTTAAATACTAACGACCTTTGTATCGAAGCTCATCATTGAGCCAAGAGTACCCTGGGGAAACTAGAGAATTGGACTGCAATTGTTGTATCATATGCGAACTTTTGGGATCATGTAGCCATTCATGGTGAAAAACTTGGATCCAATCTGGTACAATGAAAGAGAGAGAAAAAAGGGACCCTTCATCTTCATGTTTTTTGGAAAGTGCATCAATAACCACATTGTCTTTGTCTTTCTTGTAAATGATATCATAATCATATCCAAAGAGCTTAGTCACCCATTTTTGTAGCTTGAGTGAGGAAAGGCGTTATTCCCAAAAATACTTGAGACTTTGATGATCTGTCTTAATTTGGAAGTGTTTCCCCAATAGATAAGGGCACCAAAGATCCACAACATGCAGAATAACCAACAATTCCTTTTCATAGATTGATTTTCCCAAATTTCTCTCGGACAGTTGTTTGTTGGTAAAGGGTAAAGGCTGACCCTCTTGCATAAGGATATTGCCAATTCCTTTCCTAGAAGCATGACATTCTGGGACAAAGGTCTTTGTGAAATCAGGAAGGGACAGGACTGTAGTGGTGCACATGGCCATCTTCAAGGTTTGAAAATCCTGAGCAACTACTGGAGTCCAAGTGAAAGAATTATTTTTAAGGAGTGTAGTGAGATGTGTCTCAATATTTCCATAATTCTTAACAAAATTGCGATAATAACCTGTTAAACCCCAAAATCCCCTCAAGCTTTTGAGAGTCTTTGGGTGAGGCCTATCTTACATAACTTAAATCTTTTTAGGATCCACCCTAACGCTGGCCTTGCCAAAAACATGACCTAAGTACTCGACTTCTGAGGAGCCAAAAGCACATTTAGATTGTTTGAGGAAAAGTTGGTGCTGAGAGAGTAGATGGAGAACTCGATCCACATGAACAAGATGGGTTTTCCAGGTTTTTTGTAGATGAGGATATCATCAAAGAAAACTAAGACAAAATGACAAATAAAAGGACATAAGACATGATTCATGAGGCTCTAGAAAGTGGAGGGAGAATTACACAAGCCAAAGGGCGTGACCAAAAACTCAAAGTGGCCTTCATGAGTTCTAAAGGCAGTCTTAGGAATGTATGCCTCTTTCATACGGATCTGGTGGTATCCAGAATGAAGATCAATTTTAGTAAAGAACTGGGCACCACTTAATTCATCCAAGAGGTCATCAATGATAGGAATGGGAAATTTGTCTTTAATGGTGAGTTTGTTGAGGGCACAGAAGTTAGGAAGCATGCGTTAAGAACCTTATTTATTAAGTACCATGACCACAAAATAAGAGTAGGGGCTCATAATAGGGCGGATAACACCTACGTTGAGTAGTTCTTGAACCATTTTCTCAATTTCATTTTTTTTGGAAAAGGGGTGACAATAGGGATGGATATTGGGAGGAAGGCTTCCTAGGACAAGGGGAATGGAATGATCATGAAAACCAAGGGAAGGAGGGATTCCTTGGGGAGTGGAAAAAAACACTTGATGTTTAGAGAGGATGGATTGGAGGTCCTGCGACACAAAGGGTGTCTCAGTTTCTTGTATGGCATGGAGTTGGGAAATAATTCCAGAATTACCTTTTGTGAGAAGATTTTCCATGCGATGGAAACTAATGATCTCCGGGGAACCGGCGATGATGACTTGGAACTTATATTGTTGGCCTTATTGGTCAAATTGCATGGTTAATTCCTTAAAATCCATGAGAATGGGAACCAAATTCCTTAGCCATTTTGCACCCAACACAATGTCACAACTGCCCATGTCGATAGAAAACATATGAGATTTCATGTGGTATTCCCCAATTTGGAGATGCACATTTTCATAACACCCTCCACATTTCATGGACCCACCATTGGCAATCATGATTTGAAAATTATTGACTGCACAAATATAGCAATTATTTTATTGGGCAATGCGGCGATGAATAAAATTATGGGTGCTTCCACTATCAACAATAATGATGACCTTCCTATGCTTGATGTAACCAATTAGCTTGAGGGTTTGGGGAGCAGAGAAGCCAGTGAGAGAATTTAGGGAAATGACCAGTTCTACTTCGGGAGGGTCTGAGGGAGGGGTTATGTCAATGGGTTCAGGTGACACAAACACAAGAGGAGCCTCAACATCCTATTCCGAAACATCCTTCGAGATGGCCATAAAAAGATTTTTCTCCTTACACTTGTGTCCCATAAAATATTTTTCATCACAATTATAACAAAGACCTTTGAGTTGGCGTTCAACCATTTTGGCCTTGGTCAATTTCTGGATCTTTAGTGGAGTAGAAGGAGGAGTGGGAGTTATTGGTTTAGGGTGAGGAATAAAGGAGGGTTTTGTGTTTTGAGAAGAGACAAACTGTTGTTCTTCCTTAGCTCTTTTAGTAGCATCCACCCAACTCTGAGGCCGAGCCATGAGGACTTGAGCATGAATATCATCCTTGAGGCCATTGATAAAAAAATCTTCGAAAAACGCATCATACATGCCCTCTGTACGAAAAACCAGTCTCTCAAAAGAAACTATAAAATATTCCATGGTGTCAGATTGTTTCAACTTTGTCAAACAACCTAAATGGTTGGTTTCAGTGTCATAGCATTCATAAAGCTCTGCCACAACGTGTGTTCAAGCCACATACCCTTGGCAGGAAGTTTTTCTCCATTTCCACCATTGCCAACATTCTTGATCTAGATGGAGAACACCATACCAGAGTTTGGCCAACTCATCTGTAATGCCATACAAAGAGAAATAATGTTCCATTTGAGTTACCCAACTAGTGGGATCTGATCCATCAAATTTGGTCACATCCACACGTGGAAGGTGTAGGTGACGCTGAAAGTGATGGGGCTGAAAATTCTAGGAATGAGAGGAAGTTTCACCTTCGGTATGCAAAGGTGGGTCAAATAAGGGAAGATCTATAGGGATATCCAGCTTGACACAGATCATTGTAGTGACAAATTCAAGTTGGGTAGTAATGTCTTGTTTGAGCTCTTGTTTGAGTTCCGCGATTGAGGCAACGATGGACGGATGCATCTTTTGATTGATGGTGGAAATATTGGCACTAAATTGTTGCACTTCTTATTGGGTTTATGTGAAATTAGAGTGCAAGGTAGTGAAGTAAGCTTCCAAGTCTTGGCTACAGGTATGGGCCATGATGAAGAGGGAACATGAAAAGGGGTGGGTGGGACCACACACAAAATGGGTTATGGGTGAACCACATCATAGCGATCAGGGAAACGAGTGGAATCCAATGTGGTAAATACCAAATAAGGGTGTTAGAAGAGGGTCGGGTCCACAAGAAAAACAAATTGTTGAAAAATGATAGGTGTGACTGCGATAAGGGAGAAGAGAGAAATCCAATGGAATAGGTCTCAAATAATGGTGACAATTGGATCCAAAATTTTGTTTGTTTAACTCCTGCAGAGTTATACTTGGATATAAAGAATACTACAGTGATGAAATGCCCAAATGCTTAACAGGAATAAATATGTAGTAATTTCGCAACTCGAATGTAGGAGACACAATTGCGCCGCAATAGATCTTGTTTGTTCTATTTTTGTTTCTATCCCAAGGGTTAGGTATTCAAGGGTTCTATAGACAAGGTTTTTCCCTATGCTATAGCTTTCTGATATACGTATGGGGTCCAATAGTAGTACTCGACCCAATATCTCAAGGCACCAACTAAGGAGGCTAGACCATGCCCTTAGCTGTACTACTCAACTACCCAGGTACTAGAGAGTATCTTCCTGAGTGTTGTTCTCGATGGAACTATAGAACAAGCAGTTGATCGATTTATCTATGGAGGGCTTCAGGAGATCTAGGTTGATCTGTATATAGGTGTTGTCTGATGCGCTACCACTCGAAGGGGTACCAACATGGGTTACAAGGGCGTCCAACAAATGTGTGCTTAAGTACCACTTGTATTTCCTACGTGTATGTGTTACATGTCAAAATTACTCAGCTGGATAAGTGTCTCATGTTCCTCTCAATTGTCGTAAGTGTCGCATCTTCCTTACAACTTTCGCAAGTGTCGCAAGTTGGTTACAAGTGTCGCAAATGATGTTCGAACATACTGCCATGTCGAAGACACTAAGGAGACACTTAGAACATCTCATATGCTTGATTTGAAGAAGGAGAACTGGTTTACTGAGGTCAAATAACTCTTAACACCTGAAGAGAGCTCTGAAACAAAGGTTTTGAGGGGGAGCACTCCCCTATATCAGACCTAGAAGCATTGGCTCTCCCATATAAAGATTCAGGGAGCGTTATAACGCTCCCCTGCCCCCTCTGAAGGAGCGCTAATCATATTGAAAGCGTTGGATCTCCCCTAAATCTTACCAAGGAGCGCTACAACGCTCTGATGCCCCTTCTAAGGGAGCACTGCCTAATCTGAGGTAGTAGTTGGCCCGTTGAGGAGAATAAGGAGAGGATCTTTCGAGATTAGGAGGCAGTTGTGTTCGAATTCTTGGTTTCGTTAAGAGATCCTTGATCTAAGGAGGAAGTTCCCAACTTGTTATAAAGATAACTCAAGAGGTTAAGCTCCTCTTAACCTATATAAGCAGGCTCTATCATGGTGGAAAGGAGGAAGAATTGCTAAGCATGAAACCTATGATCTCATAGGAAACACACAGTCAACCAAAGGAGAGTGATTAGTGAAGCTGCTGTTATCCAGGTTGTGGATATTTCGGGCAAGGGTTAGACGAAGGGGACTTGACGAAGCTATCACATTCGCATCTACGATTGTAAGCACTGCTGTCGTTATTCTCATTAATATGACACGCTTGGCCTGTTTCTTTCTAGTTTGTGTCTAATGTTACATGAACTTATCGTTGATAGATAGATCTGTTTTCAAGCTAATATCAATAGAATAGGAAGTGGTCGTATCTTTCTTTGTCCACAGGATCCAGTGAGGAGCAAAGGATCAAAGCGCAACTAGGAGCGTGCAGGGACAAACGTTGATAAATAGGTACTTCTGTTATCTTCCCTTCTCCTATGTTAGTTTGTATAGATTTGAAAGGAAGTCAGTGTCCACGTTAAGCATTTTCTGTCTTAGAATTAAGGTCAAGCTCTTTGAGGCGATCTACCTGTCCGCAGGGAGATTTTCCTACAACAGAAACTGGCGACTCCACTGGGGAGATAGCCTCAAATCGAAAGTTCTTGTTTTGATTTATCCTCATTGACCTAGTTATATCCCTTTATTGTTTCAGACCTGGTTCACTCCTCTTTTGATTGGTTTCATGAGCTGATTGCCTCCTTACCCCATCACACTCAGCATAATTGTTGGAATTGAATTGCATTTTTTTTTTTGAATTTTTTTGACATTTCTGGGAGCTTTTGAACCTGGCGCCCCTGTCCCAGTGTTAACAGAGCACCAACGCTCCCCTATATCCTTACACAGAGTGCTATAATGCTCCTTTCCTTTGGCAACAGAGCGCCAGCCTCTTTTTGGCCCAAAAACCCTCCAGAACTGCCTTTTTCAGGGTTTGCCTCTGTGTCTCTTTTGCTGAGTAGCCTTGTGAGTCAATAGTCCTTCTCTTCCAGCCTTGACATCTGTCTTTTGCTTGAAGAACAAACATCTTACTGTTTGGATTTTGTATCCTTATTCACTGTTGACTTTGATTTTTTCTGTTGAGTGAAGTTTGAGACTCATGCATTGTCTTTCTCTTTGTTTAACTGAGTAAAAACCCTGGTGAAGGTCATCAAAGGCCTACAGACCTCTTCATCTCGATTTCTGTCAAGATCATTGTTCTTCAACCTTTGCTTTTGGGTGTGAATTTTGTTTTTCTCTTTGATTGTTTCTTTTCTTTCACTTTTCGTTTTGATTGCAACGAAAGGGTGTATTGTTTGTATGACTTTTGCTTGTACTGGTTTGGTTTTCATTCATACAAAAATATAATTAGCAAGATGAGCATTGTGTCAAATTGATCATCATTCATATGCAAACAATAAAAGACATATTTATGATTGATTGTGCATATTAGAAGGAATTTAAAAGTTTTAGCGTTACATCAGGATTTGATTGAGAAAAAGAATTGTTTGAGGACATTCATTATTCGTGCTTGTTAGTGAAAAGAACTTTCTTTCTCCCTTAGATAGATGTTTCATCGAAAGGAAATGACTTCTTATCATATTTGATGCATTCTTTAGGTCTGAGTCATAATTCCATTTGTTTCACTTCCATGCACCCCTTTGCGTAAAGAACAACCATAAAATCAATGCTAATTAAAAGTTATCTAGAACTTTTTCTTTTCTAGGATCCTCCAC
>ML776728.1:1086770-1101915 GCA_009831015.1 Picea engelmannii
CCTGGCATGGGGGAAAACCCCGTTGGTTGGAAACCCTTCACAACCCTGGAGAGTATCTTCAGGGGGGTACTCTTATAATAACCCATTAGGAGGGGTACCTAATCTTGTTCCTTTCGGGACATCTTACCCACAATCTTATCCAGGTGGTATCCAAAACACCACCTAGAGCACCCCGGGACCACAATCTTATCCTCCTCGTGGGTATAATGTGTATCCACCTCCGGGATCCACTCCTTACCATTCTCATGGGCACGCCAATCACCCGGCCTATAATGCTCAAAACCCACCGGGTCATGCCAATGTTTCTCATTCATCATCGAATCCTTCTTATCCTGGCCAACAACAATCGTATGTAGGAGGACCTACTGGTTACAACTATCCATCTAACCCTGCTTATGGTCCTACTGGTGTTCCTATGCCGCACCAGTATCATTCGCAAATTAACTGACAACTACCTTTCCTTGCGACTTTGGATCTCCCAGACTTGTCTCGGTTAACTAATGATCCTATTTCTCATTCATCGGTTTAGCCAGTCATTCCAGCTAAACTTCCTTCTGATATTCCGAAATTTGACAGAAACCCGGGTGAAGATCCAAACATTCATGTTATGAATTTCCATTTGTGGTGTTCATCAAACTCCCTCATGGATGATTCTGTACATTTGCATCTTTTCCAATGAAGACTTACCGGTTCGGCAGCAAAGTGGTATATTGAACTACCACATGCTTCTTTTCATGATTTCAGTTCCCTTGCCATGTCTTTCCTCACGCACTTTCAACTGCCTATTCACTACGAAACAGGTACTGAACTCTTGACCTCCCTTCACCAAACTAATGCCATGCATATCTCTGACCATATTCATGAGTGGAGACGACGACGAAGGATGATCAAGGCCGTCATCCCCGACACACTATTGGCGGAATGGTTCACGAAATCACTGCTACCACCGATCGCTCGTGATGTTGCTATGGGTGGTGCGGTCACTGAGGAACAAGCCATCGCTCAGGCTCAATATTTAGATTTGGTTTATTCCCAATCTGGTACTTTGTATGATTTGCTTCCGAATGCTACCCAAGCTAATACAGAGCCATCTAAACCATCATCCTCATCTCATGCGGATGGTGTTATCGGCTCCATCAAATCTCAACCTGTTTCCCAATCGCTCACACCCTCCTCTACCTCCTCTCAAACTCAGATCTCTGAGGTGAATGCAGTTCAATCTGCCCCTTCACAACAATCCGGAGGTAAGAAGAAAACGAAGAATAAATCAAAAAATAATAATGAACAAACGAAGAATCAAACACCTGCTGCCGAAAAGAAAACACAACAGAAGTTGAAATTCCTGTGTCTCATTTGTGGTGACGATCACTACACCCGAGATTGTCCACATCGTGATGAAGTGGCCAAAATTTTCCAAGGAAAGTCGCAACCCGCTGTGCTTACTCATCCTTTTCCACAACAACAATCCATGATTACTTAAACCCACTCGCCTGGGGGCAGTTCTAGCAATCCTCATGATGAGGCCTCATCGAGTGCACATATTTATATGTTTAATGGGATCAATTTAACCACTCTCTCTAAGGCATACGACACACCAGGTAACCTTGATAAAGGAAAAGATGTTAATGGTATTGGTACTTTACCAGATCCATCATCATCCTCTGTCAGTCTTCCATCGGTTAATCCTCCATCTGGCCCACTCCAGATTGAGAAACCCACGTTCGACTCTATCTTACGTCCTCCTAAGAGCACCATCCAGAAATCTACCTTCAATCCTAATTCACGCGCTGCCCAAAATTACAATATTGTAGAAGATTTGGCCCAAGCCCCGTGTGCTATGTCCACCTTGGAAGTTTTACAGCACTGCCCCAGTCAACGTAAAAATCTCTTAGCCGCCCTTGGTGCTGTTGATCCCGAGTCGTCCAACCGGATCATGTTTAACCTGGATAATTATGCGTCTCGACTCTCCCACCAACTTTCTTTCCAAGTTGATGTTGTTGTCCACAATCAACAAATCCACTGAACTATTCTGGATGAGGGAGCCTCGACTTGTGTTATGTCTTTGGCGTGTTGGAAGGGTTTAAAATCACCAGCACTCAATAAATCCCCAATGATGTTACGTGCCTTCGCTAGGCGAGGCTTTCATCCTCATGGGCTTTTATAGTCCCTGCCCATCCAATTGGGTGGAAAAATTGTTACCATTGATGTCGAGGTGGTCGATGCTCCCCTCAATTACAACTTGTTACTCGGAAGGAGTTGGTTTTATGCTATGACTGTTGCTGCCTCATCGGTCTTTCGATGTGTACAATTTCCTCATCAGGGAAAAATCGTCACTGTTTATCAGTTGGATTTCTGCACACCCAATGCTCGCATTCCTGCTACCAACAATATTCCTTTCCTGGGAGACCACAAGATCACGTATGAAAGCGTTGGTGTTGGCTTACTGAAATATTCTAGCCTCATGGGTACCTTCCCTACACCACTTCCACCAACTATACATCAAGTTGCCACGATCGATATGATTTCGACCGCAGCTTATCAATCTTTGGGATCATATGACCCCTGGGTTGCACCTTGTCCATTGGAATTCGATGCACTAAGTGACACCGTGCCACTTAGTCCAACCGAACCATCATACGTTTCTACCCAATTCACTTCTCCCTCGTCGAATGACCAACATCTATTGGCACCCGATGTTTCATCAATGCAACCACAGTCGAGTCCCTTGTTGCCTGCGACCCACTACACTTCCCCAACTTTTCCTATGCCGGAAATGTTTTGCATTGACAAGTTACCTTGGGATAATCACCATCCCCGATCCTCTTTTCTTCTTCTGCGTGAAGAAGTTCGGGCATATATACAACCTATCTCCCCTCCTAATGTCAATTTTCTATCGTCTTCCATGTCTTCAACTTTCGATGATTTGGATCCAGTAGTGGACTTGGTGATTTCTTCGATAGGTTTATTGGAGCCCGATATCCTTACTCCTATCGCGACCCTCAACATGTATTCCTCCCCGAGTGATTATCTTCCATCCAGTGAAGATCTCATGGAGGCCATGACCGAGTTTTGTCCCTTGACATGGTATCCTTCCAGAACGTTATCCTCTTGGAAGCCATGATCAAGAAGAAGTCACGAGCATAGTTTTCCTCTCTGTAGCAAGCTCGTTAAAAAATGAAAYAGTAATCTAGGGGATCAAACTTGGAACCMTGAGCATAGTTCTTTTCCTATGTYAAGCTCGTTAAAAAATGAAACAGTCACACCTCTTGAACCTTCTTTTCATCCACCCTTCTCCTTTTTTCTCATCCACTCGAGAAATTGGTGACGACCTYAGAGMCGATGCATGAATCGAAKCTTGGAGGGCATGTCTCCAGCCTTTGATGATCATTCTGGAGYTAAGCCACCAAATTTCAAKATGGGGGCATACCGAGCTTAGTATTTGTTCTTTCTCGTGCTCGTAAATACATGAGAATGCAACYGGGTAAACTTTTATCTCTTTTTTGGACCCGTATGGATACRAATACACGAAAAAGGAACCCCCCTGGAGTCTACTTTAAACCCTTTTCAGACTCTCTAAATATGAAAAGATTTTCGAGTGACCTTKCTTCCTTTCACACTCGTTAAAAGGTCAGAAAGGGTGTCTTTAGAGCGATAGTTTAACCCTTTTTCGGTCTSGTTGGACTACTGTACGAAAAAGGAACTGAGAGAGTTCTCTTTTAAGTGTTTTTCCAAACTCTATAATCTCAAAAAACCTTCGAGTTTTCTGTCTTTGGACTCGTTAAAGCACACATCGATAGACCCATATGGGACCGAACCCTTACTTCTTCCAGTTCGTTAAACAAAGGAAGAGGAAATTACCGAAGTTGAGTTATATCGAGCATGTGTTATCCTCCTCGAGCTCATTAAATCAAACAGAGGTACTCATCTATCTGGATGGGGGAAAAAATTGAAAGGAGCAAGCCAAGCAGTCTCTTGAGAACATCATCCGGCACTTCTTAGAGTCGCCCTTGAACACGACACTTTGTCACTTTGCACATATCATAATCCGCTGAACCTCTGCACTGAGCCAATCCTTCGAGTTACTTTCACTCCTTTGGGTCACCCGACGCAAGTCACAGTACCCACTGCATAGTTTTGGTCCATGTCATGTTTTGCTGTTGTGCCCCAGTGTTCAAGGGAAGTATCCGCCTCGAGAGTCAGCCATCCCAAGTATCTTATCTCAAAACCTGTGTCATTCCATGTCCGTTTGATCTGCCAATTACATCTCCATGTTCGTTTCGTGTCGTTGATGGGGGATACGTCAAGGCCCTCCCTCGACGAGTCTATTCCTGTTGACTCCAACACATTATCCGAGAATCAGACTTAGAAACCAGTTAGTACTTTGGGACCTGCATGCCTCAATGGTAGGCCACCTCACATTCGACAGTAGGTTTACATCATTGACCTCTGATCGAATGATTCCACGGGTGTTCGACTTCAGCCCATCTATTCACATTCACTGGAATGTACTAGGGTACCTTGGGAATCATTGAAATTAATGGTGATCTCCCTCGCACTTGTTAACGATTCACACCATTGACCGGTAATCAAGTGGTTTCTGCCATGTTCGACGTCAAGACATCTATTCGCATGGTCAGATATGTGCCATATTGGGATTGGTAAGAAGACCCTGGGTTGAGCGATCACTTTGATCTATGATTTGCCCAGGCTGTGAAGGAATTTCTATTGGACAAAGAACACATACACTGTAACATAGATCCACTTTGTATTGGTTGTGGCTATGTCTTGTCATCTCGTAGATCCACTGTGTATTCTTTGTGGCTACGATCAGTCCAAGTCATCAGAGTATAGATCCACATTGTATCTTCGGTGGCTATACCTTTTTATCAATACAATTATGGATCCGTAGTGTATTTTATGGCGGCCAGATCCTGCTAAGTCTTGATCACCCAAGCATAGGTATGCCTGCCTTGGGTTTTGAATTATGTCATGATACTTGTTGGATGTTTGTGTGTAGCTTCTGTCAGGTTCTCCGAGTCTATATGCTTGCTTGGACATCTACAAAGTATTTCAGTTATTAGTTGACATCTTCTAACTTCATACTTTGGGGGGAAATCTATTACACGTCAAAATTACTCAGCTGGATAAGTGTCGCATGTTCCTCTCAATTGTCGTAAGTGTCGCATCTTCCTTACAACTTTTGCAAGTGTCGCAAGTTGGTTACAAGTGTCGCAAATGATTTTCGAACATACTTCCATGTCGACGACACTAAGGAGACACTTAGAACATCTCATATGCTTGATTTGAAGAAGGAGAACTGGTTTACTGAGGTCAAATAACTCTTAACACCTGAAGAGAGCTCTGAAACAAAGGTTTTGAGGGGGAGCGCTCCCCTATATCATCCCTAGAAGTGCTGGCGCTCCCCTACAAAGCTTCAGGGAGCGTTATAATGCTCCCCTGCCCCCTCTGAAGGATCTCTACTCATCTTGAAAGCACTGGCGCTCCCCTAAATCTTACCAAGGAGCGCTACAGCGCTCTGATGCCCCTTCTAAGGGAGCGCTGCCTAATCTGAGGTAGTAGTTGGCCCGTTGAGGAGAATAAGGAGAGGATCTTTTGAGATTCGGAGGCAGGTGTGTTCAAATTCTTGGTTTCATCAAGAGATCCCTGATCTAAGGAGGAAGTTCCCAGCTTTTTCTAAATATAACTCAAGAGGTTAATCTCCTCTTAACCTATATAAGCAGGCTCTATGATGGTGGAAAGGAGGAAGAATTGCTAAGCATGAAACCTATGATCTCATAGGAAACACACAGTCATCCAAAGGAGAGTGATTAGTGAAGCTGCTGTTATCCAGGTTGTGGATCTTTCGGGCAAGGGTTAGACGAAGGGGACTTGACGAAGCTGTCGCATTCACATCTACGATTGTAAGCACCGCTGTCGTTATTCTCATTAATATGACACGCTTGGCCTGTTTCTTTCTAGTTTGTGTCTAATGTTACATGAACTTATCGTTGATAGATAGATCTGTTTTCAAGCTAATATCAATAGAATAGGAAGTGGTCGTATCTTGCTTTGTCCACAGGATCCAGCGAGGAGCAAAGGATCGAAGCACAACTAGGAGCGTGCAGGGAAAAACGTCGATAAAGAGGTACTTCTGTTATCTTCCCTTCTCCTATGTTAGTTTGGATAGATTTGAAAGGAAGTCAGTGTCCACGTTAAGCATTTTCTGTCTTAGAGTTAGGGTCAAGCTCTTTGAGGCGATCTACCTGTCCGCAGGGAGAGTTTCCTACAACGGTATGAATCCCCGACCGCGGGTTTATGCACATAATGACATATCTCTATAGCTTAAAGACAAATATTTGTAGCTTAAAGACGTCGGAATACGTCTCTACCCTGAAAAATTTAACCCACAATTTTATGTCGAGGAAGGTGCTCTGATACCAATTGTAATATTCCAGATATAAAAAGTATGCAAAACAGAAATAAATAGCTAGAAATGGGAGATGAACAACAATATAACCAGAACAACACCACAATAATACCAAAATGATGCCAGAATAATACTAGAAATAACACTTTGATTACTGAGAGTAATGTTCACTTGCCTCTTCGAGGGGGCAACCTCCAACAGGGAAGATCTCTATTACAATAATATCCAAGACAAAAGTTCTCATACCCCCGACTTCTATTTATACTAAATATGTCTATCAAAAGAACCATCTAGAGGAAGATCCTTCTAGAAGCGGAAGCTTTTATTAGGTCTTCTTAAATTGGACTTATTCTTCCTTATTGCTAGGCCTTATTAATATTGACCTTTATTACATAGAAATATGTTATTCTACCTACGTGAGGGGTTAGGTCCCTAACATGTTCAACCACTTTAAGTCATAAAATCTAACTTGGGTATATTTAGATTGATCCTACCCCGAGGAGGGAGTGGATCGATGACATCCTAATTTTCATGCAATTGTGGCATGGTGAGATGAATCTACTAAGAAAAGATAAGCAACAAAAAAATTGCTCAAATATATACCCAAAGACATGGGCTTATCAAAAAAATGACAACCATCCACAATAGGTCACACAAATGTCACCATATGAAAGGGGATCAATAAGGAGAACAAATATGTGCTTGCGCAACATATTAATAACCCAAATACTACAAGTGGCCATGTAATAACCAAGGAGAAAAAAAAAACAAAGCTAAAATAGAAACAAAAGAAATCATTCAAGTTGATACCATGGGAACAAATCAAGGTGGTACATGTGGGAAGAAACTGAAAAATCCTAAAGATATATAGAGTGTGGGGCTAGGTGATGAGACAGGTGGAGGTGATAGTGGAATTTTAAGAGAGACTAAGGAGACTAAAACAAAAAATATCAATATTACATAATAGTTGTGTTGAGACCTCAACACACTCTTTGATATATCCAATATTTCAACGGGTACCGATTTACTTTCCTTTTCATCTTGGATTTTGACTTAGCTTACTTACAATTTGTGTTAGACTTTCTTTTGGTTTCTCTTAGTCAATTGTGTTCCAAGCCTAAACTAAATGATTATGTGAAATAGTAGAACACATATAGTTTCAATTTGACACAAAAGGGGTTCGAGACTTAGATATTTTGTAGAAAAGAAGAAAAACCATTAAAAACCATGTCTTTTCTGAATCTCGATAGAAAAACTTGTTGATCTTTGATAGTGTATCAAGCATCGACCACCTCTATGCAAAAAATTAGAGACACTTGAACAATCCTGCTAATGCGCATCAACTGTCAGCGTCAATCACTATATATGCGAAAACTTGAAATAAACCCTCAACCAACTGACGCTGATGAACAAACTGAATGAACCATTCGTGATCGTCACATGCAAGAATTTGATCAATCCTTATTGTTGATAGATAAATTTGAGGTCTGTCTAATTCTGGTTGTATGAGTATCCACGTCATCTGATAGACATCAACTCTGTACTGCCAAATCACTCGCCACATGGAGCTTTGTACTGTCACGTCATCTGAAATGTCACCAAAACAATCTCATACTACCATGTCATCTTTGCCACATCAGTGTTGGCAAGTAATATTCCATGTCATCTCGTATGACTCTCTCTGAGTCTATCAGTTGTCGTGGAATTCAGTGGAAAATATGGAAACACAAATGCTGATGAAAATCTGCCAACATTGATGAAGTCCATCGATTGTTGGTGAAATATGTTTCTAGTTACAAAAAATAATGAGATAGGTCTCCCTACCAATATTCGATGCTTCATTGGCATCAAAATTTCACATCCCATGATCCAAGAGGATATAAGGAATGCTCAAAGAGGTCCAAGAGGATCAAGAACACTCATAGAGGTCCCAGGTGATCCATAAATGCTCAAAATTCAACCATCTCAAATCATCTAAAAAATAACATCATCGCATAGAGCTCGTCATCATCTTTCTAATGGTGCAAACGATGATTCAAATAGAGCTCGTATGAAAACGTTATGGGTAGTCAAATTTCAAGTCAACTATGGTCAAATTCAAAAGTCAAAGGGGTAAAAGGGACATGTGTCATGTGTGTATAATGAAACATGCGATGAATTTACACGTAACATGGCCAGACCCCAAGGTGCCATGTGGACTGATCATATAATGGAATAGGAAACATAGATGGTTCAATCACAGGTTGACAAGTGGTATCCAAGTGGTCCAATGGTTTGTTGACATGTGGCAAGGTTAGTAAATAAGAGGTTGTCATGTGGCAGCCCCTCATTGGCCAGTAATGGTTTAGGTTGTGTAAAATTATTATAGAGTCAACAGGGTTCGACAGCATGACCTCCCTAGCCTCTACGCCTTAACAAAACCCCACAACCAACATACCACACATTAGAACTTAACTTTATTATATGTTTAATTATATTTTAGTTAGTATAAGGTTTCATATGGGGGGAGAAAGGGGTCGAGGCCTAGCCCCTAGCCCCTAGTCATACACTACATGATACGACCCATACCAAGCCATGAGGGGCTTATCAAAGTTCGCGCAGGGAGTTTAGTGTTCCAACAGAATATATATATATATATATATATATATTATATGGTATATATTATATACCATATAATATATAGTTTCAACCACCATTTTAAAATGTTTTTTTTTGACAAAAGCGGTTATGTTGCATTAAGCGGCATTCTGGCCAGCCAGAATCAGAAAGTTACAAATCTGAAGAAGGTTGGTGACCTCTAACAGTGCTTCCAACCTTCTTATGAATGTCATGGGAGACCAATACCCTCTGCTCCTTGAGCTAATTCGAGAATATGACAAAGAATGCATACATGAATAAATTCTCACAAACTGTGAGCATAGCAAAAGACAGAAGCAAAGCATTATACCGAGGGGGCTGAAATTTTCCCCTTAATGTAGGGGTCCAGCTTTTTCTGAGAACCAAAAGAAATGTTGGAGGCCGCCTCCTTTTCTCTGCACGCTTTTTTGGTCTTTCTCCCTCGGGTAAGAGGTGGAGATGGGACTGAATAGTCTTCAGGTTCAGAATATCCCCCAGAGCCGCTAGAGGGGACTGTAACAGCCAGACCTGCATGGGCAGAGGGTTTTGGATCTGAAGCCTAAATTTCTCTTGCTGCTCCTGAATTTGGGGGGGTGGATTCCGGAAGGCTTTCGTCTTCCGAAGGATCTTCCTGGACTGCTGTTGCTTCTGGATCTAGGGATTCATCTTCCTTCAGCGCATCAAAGATGTTTTTATTTTCTAGAGTTGCCTCTGCTGAATGAGTGGCCTTCGGGGCCTGGGACAGTGGATCCTTTTGCCTTGACTGCCTTCGCCGATTAGATACAGGATGATAATCATCTTCTTTGACTGGTCCCGGCTCCTCAGAGGCTTTGGGGCAGCTTCTTGCGAAGTGACCGTAAGCATGGCACCAGAGGCACTTAAAAGGAATCTGCTCGTAGTCTAGCTCTTGGATATGGAACCATTCCCCTAGGGAGATCTTAATGGCTTCCGGAAGACCTTTCTCGAGGTTAACCTTAACACAGATGTGAGCGCAGGTAAACTGGTCCCCTTTCGACTCCGCCCTGTCCAGGAAATGCCCAAGCTTATTTCCAATGTCCTCCAGAGATCTCGTCCCCCAGAGATGCAAGGGCAGATGAGGCAGCCTAACCCAAATAGGGGCTACAGTGATCTCAGCTTCGGGATTGAAGTCAAGAGTCCAGGGGGCTAAGAACAGTCCTCTCAACCCCATGAAATAGGGTCCATATCTGAAAACTAGATCACAATCCTCTTTGCTCGAGAAACTGAAGACAAAAAAACCCCTACCTACGGCGAGAAAAGAAACATTTCCCTGTATCAGTGGTTTCCAACGATCATCCATCCATGCCTCCACCATTTTGGGGCTAGGCCATAACCCCGTAAATTTTCCGATGAGGGTCGTTTCTTCTAGAAGGAGGGCAAGCTTACAAGGCTCCTCTGGAGATAGCTCCAGAGAAGGGATCTCCTCCATCTTCTTAACAAACTTAGACGAGGGTGAAGGCTTGGATTTGGGTCCTTCCGAGTGGACTAATGCTTTGAATGCTTCCAAATGGTCTTTTCCTCTCTTGCCAATCGGATCTGGGTCCATCATAGCAGGCCGTCGACCTCCAGCAAGACCAGTCACAGCGGCGAGCTAAGACCACTGCACCAATACGCATGCAACGCAGGTGAACTCAGGCCACGCAATAGGTACCTATTCGTTCTTCTGTACCCTTATCGATTGATACCACCGGGAATCCTCGCCCCTGCAAATGAAAACCAGAGTTGGGGCGGCTAGGGTTTGGTCCCTAGCCGCGTTGAATTCCGTCTCGCCTCATCTCTAATGAGTTACAAAATATTACTAATAACAAATTTATTTATTTGTCGCCATTTTAAAATGTTAACAAGCATAACCAATGTATATTCTTTGGAACATAATAGAACCAATTTGGTGGAGGGTTTTAACCAATGAGACAATGACTCCAAATTTAGCGGGATTCCTGCCAAAAATAGTTTTTAGTTGCAGCTAAATATGGACGGGTGGTTTGGAGGTCGTGGCCTATTTAATGGGCACGGATCCCAACACTTACACACATCCTGATGAATAGATTTCAAGGTTCATGTATATCTATACATGGCATGGATCCCGATATGATACAAACTGTACAAAAGTGCATGCAAGTACAAGCTAGTTTGGTGTTGCACTATAAAGCGTGCCAAATGGTACCTTGATGAAATCTTATGTGTTTTATATCGATTTTGCATGATTTTTTGCAACGATCGTGAATATGAGGTTTTATTTTTTGATTTGAGGTCATTTGTAAAAAAAAAATTCTCAATTTTTCATTAATGGGCATTTAATGCATTTTTTTGCGTGCCGAAGAGCGTGAAATTGAGCTAGTTTGGAAATTGGTCAACTTTATAGTCAAAAGTTTCATAATTTTGCAAGGATTTCAATAGTGAAGTTATTTTATTGTTTTGAGTAATTTAATTTAAGAGCATCCATTAAATGGGTATATGTGAGTCATTTTACATGTGTTTTTGATACCTAAGATGGAGAAGGAAGTTTTCATTGGAATGAATGGAACTTAAATATAAAACCAAAGTGTGTAAGTTGAGTTCTTTTATTTTATCTTGTGTCATATCATTATCATCAAGCAATATAATCTTCAAATTATGAGTTTTTTTGGTTCAAAGCACAACATCATAATTCTGCAAACCACCCGAATAGGATTAGTAAATTATTCTAGATCAAGTTAAATATTGTATGTATATAAGTAAATAAAAAAGTGGTGTCTAAGGATTTTCGGATCAGGTTGGTATCAGAGCTAGGTTTGGCATGTTTTGCAAGCTATTGATGTGATGATATCTGAAGCTCAATTTGGTGAAGATCGTAAAGGATCTTTTCAAGGAAGCAAGATGCGTAAAGTTGTTATGAAATTAAGATTGTAGAAGAACATTAATCGACAAATCCAGAGAGATAATTCTGAGTTAAGAATGTATATGCAAGATCTTGAGGAAAAGAAACAAATGCTACAAGATCGACTATTATGTCATGAATATTTACACATGAGTATTTTCATGAAATAGAAAGGAATTTTCACATGGCACCATCAATCGATAAAGTTGGGAAAATAGAGAATGAGATAGTCTCTCTTGCAGTTTCTCCTTCCAAGAACACGATTGAGAAAGAAGACTCTTCATATTACCATCAAGATGGAGATTGATTGAGGGTAGCTAAAGCAAAGAGAACCTCAGATGGAGAAGTCTTACATAATCATTTGGAATTACCTTCCAGTCCAGAGAAGAGTAACATGTGAAAGCCATCTCCAAGGAAATATGTGCATTCTACAGGAGAAGGAATGAAGACTTTTCCCACTAGTGAATGTCCTAGTTATCCATGTTCTTTCTATGCAACTAGTAGTTGTGATGTGGAGAAGTGTTGAAGAAGAAAGTTTGTACAAATAAATCCCTCCAAGAATAATGCAGATCATTTCTCAAGTCAAAGGAGAAGGAGGATTGATAAGAAGGGATCATGGAACAAGGAAGTCTGCTCTTATTATGGTAAGAGTGGAAACCATATTCATAAGTTTTGGACACTTTACCCACACTTATTTTTGAAGAAGAAGATAAAATATGTGTAGTCAATTGTGAGAATAAAAGAAACACCTCCAGATAAAGTCAATGGTATTATTGAAAGGCTTGGTAAAGAATACTTCTTGGTGGATAGTCTTGGAAAAGTGATTTATGAAGACATTGAAGACTGGTTCATTGATAGTGGCTCATCTTGCCACATGACCGAGATGAGATCAATATTTTTGAATTTCTTAGAATTTGACATAGATTTCTTTGTGGTATATGGAACCAATACGAAACAAGTAATAAAGGGGTATGGATATGTAAGATTCCAGCTTGAGTCGGGAGGATTTCTGGGAATCGAACATATGTTGTATGTTCCAAAGTTAAAGTTAAACCTAATATCAGTTGCATCATTTTAGGACGACGATTATGCAGTCACATTCTAGAATGGCCGAGTACTTGTGTATTCAAGGGAATCTCTCCAGACACAACAATAGTACTTGGTATCCATAAGGAGAGGTTATACAAGTTACTGGGAAGACCAATAGTTTGGTCCAATGGTTACTTGGATTCAACATCACATTCAATGTCAGATTCAACATCAACATAAGAGGCATTTCTAGAGGTCGGAAGATGCAAGACTCCTCCCATTACACTGGGGATAATGAGTCCATAAGTAAACCCTATTTAATTTTTTTTGTAAATATGTATATTTTTAAATATAATATGCATATGTATAATATCCTAAAGTCTATTAGAAAGCTTGTAAGGAGATCATTGTAAATTATAAGAGTGAGAGAGACTCTGTAAATTTCTATATTTCCACCTTGTATGAGTGAGAGAATTTTGTAAAGAGAGTTTCTATATTGCCACCTTATATGTTGTGAAGAGTGAGAGTAATCTCGCTAGATATTTCTAGATAGCCACCTTTACACTTTGTTATAAAGTGAGAGGAATATCATTAAACATATTTTTGGATAGCCTCCTATACATATTATTTTACAGTGACAGGAATCTTGTTATGAAGATTTCTAAGCCTTTAGACAACAATATGGGAAATTGTATTGTCTTGCAATCAACTAATGAGATACATATGGATCAAATTGTCTTAGTCAACATTCTTGATTCTGAAGAACTGAAAGCAAAGTAACAAAAGGATGCAGACAGTTGGAACACGTAGTTTAGGAGTAGAAAGAGCATTGAAGTAATGAAAAACTTTCTAGAACTAGTAAAGGAGAAGTATTCTTGTTCAGAAATAAGAGGTGCATAAAGGTGCATGCTATAAGAATATTTAAATACTATGTCATGTTTGTATGGATGTATACCTTGAACAAAAGGGTACATATGATAACAATACACACATACTAGTTTTTCAAGGAAGGCGTGAGAATGAACATAGTATTCATTCAAGGACTTCTATAGATACATCAAGCAATATAAGAATAGAGAGTCCAAGTGGGAAAGGAATAAATTAGCCTTCGACATGGTTTCATATTAGTCAAGATGGAATTTATTCATTATAAGGAGATGGGAGTGGATGTTGAAATATATGATACATGTATTGTAGAGATTCAATGAACATGACTTTTGTTGTCAGAGAATCTATGAGATAGAACCAAAGCTATATATATCATATTAGCTACATCATCAGAGGCTATATTTAGAGTTGTATTCCAGAGAATCATACAAAAGTACATTGATCTAGTAACTGAGATCAAAGACCCAAGATGAAGACTTATTTCCAAAATATTCACCAAGATGGAAGAGTGAAGAAGCTTCATCACTAAGTTATTGATCAGAACATTTCAGTAAGATGGAAGAGTGAGTTAGAGTTATCATCACTAAGTTGTTGAATATCTATACTTTTGGAGGTCCAAAAGTTCTTTAGTGGGAAGGTGTGATCTAGGAGGATAAGGAACACTCATAGAGGTCCAAGAGGATCCAGAACGCTCATAGAGGTCCCACGGGATCCATAAATTCTCAAAATTCAATCGTCTTAAATCGTCTAAAAAATTTCATCATTGTGTAGAGCTCATCGTCATCTTTCCAATGACACAAGAGACAAGTCAAATAGATCTTGTATGTAGACGTTATGGGCATTCAAAGTTCAAGTCAACCAAGGTCAAAGTAAAATGTTAAAGGGGTAGAAAGGACATGTGTCATGTCCGTACATTGACACATGGCATGAATGTACATGTGATGTGGCCACACCCCAAGGTTCCATGTGGAATGATCATATAGTTTACTGGGCAACAAAGATGGTTCAATCACAGGTTGACAAGTGGAATCTAAGTGGTCCAATGGTTTGTTGACATGTGGCAAGGTTAGCCAATAAGAGGCTGCCACATGGGAGGCCATCATTGGCCAGTAATGGTTTAGGTTGTGTAAAGTTATTATCGAGTCAACATGGTTCGACCCCATGACCTCCCTAGCCTCTATGCCTTAATAAAACCCCACAAACAACATACCACACATTGGGATTTAACTATATTATATGTTTAATTATATTTGAGTTATTATAAGGTTTTGTATGGGGGAAGAAAGGGGTCAAGGGATAGCCCCCAACCC
>ML776728.1:1127841-1149214 GCA_009831015.1 Picea engelmannii
CCCCTGGATACTCACCTAGCGTTAGATAAATTTCTGTGGATTTATTCGTATTTGGGGATCTTGCTAGTATCCATACCTCTATGAGAGGCAGTGCTTTCAAGGTTTCGGGCTTTGCTACCCTACCCATACGGTAATCCAGACTTATGACTGTTTGCCTATGCATCGGTTATATAGTGGTTGATTATTTGCTTGACTTAGGTTTCTCATAGGTTACTTGCAGGGGTTATTCTTCTTGTATCCTGAGTCAGATAGGGGTCAGACAAAACACAACCTTTATGGAGGATTACCTCTTCGGGGGGATTTGACCGACTGGTTGTTAAGCCTACGAGGGCCCTTATAACTGATTTTGTTACCTCCAAACTTTAGCAAGGAGTCGCAGGTCCCTCTTGGACGAGACATACTTTCTTTAGCGAGGGAGGCCACTCAGCCACTTTAGCCCATTTGCATGCATATTGTCCATTTGAATTTTGGTATGCTCTTTGACTATTAGTTGACCATAGGATTTTGTACTGAGTCTTTGTTATCATGGATAGTGGAGTTTCTTTTTCTCCCTCATTTACTGCTACCCACCCCATGATGCCTACTCATTTCATGGGGATAGACCCTTCCACTTTTTATAATGGTATGCAAAATTATGGTACTCAGTCAATGCCTTGGGTCTCTAATCATTTTCTCATGGTATGTTTGATATGTCTTTGCACTTACCATCCTCTGTCTTGCCTCCTTATGCAAATACAAGTTTTTGGTCTGGGAGCATGATGCCTCCTTCTTATCCCTCTCCATTTGGTGGGAGTCATATCCTTCAAATACCTCTTACAGTAGGAGGTTGGAATATTCCTTCCTGTGAATCCACTATGCGAGAAGTAAGTGCCCAACTATGCAATCATTCTACTTATTACACTCCGTCCACCTATCCTTCTTCTGCCATGTCAGTTCCTACGAACACTTTTCCCATGGCTGACCTCCATCTGTCCTCTGGTGTTTCATCTGGGGAAAGTTATTTTTGTAGTATGGGCAACCCCCCTCACGAAGTTCCTTCATCTGGGTGCAACATATATCCTCACATGAGTAACCCTTGTCATGTCACTTTCTCTTCGCAAGCGAATTCCTCAGTGTTGATGCCCTTACAACCCTTTATGATTCAGTACGGAGGAGGATACTATACTACTGGACAGGGACAAGGTGTAAACCAGGATCCTTCCTGGCCTGCAATTTCTCAAAACCAATCTTTCCTTGGACCTTGGTCTCAAATGCCACAATTCACTACCGCCACAAGTCCAGTCACTGCATGTCATATTAGCATTATATCAGCAACCTCTTCTAGTCATGTTGGAGATTGGTTGACAACCTCTGCGAGTCATGTTGAAGACCTGCAACCAACCACTGTAAATCATGCTGGGGGCACAAGTCTAGTCACTACGTTTTATACTGGCATTATATTACCAACCTCTGCTAGTCATGTTGGAGATTGGTCGACAACCTCTGCGAGTCATGTTGAAGACCTGCAACCAACTGTTGCAAGTCATGCTGGGGGAACATGTCTGGTCACTGCTAGTCACACTGCACATTCATCACCAACCTCTTCTAGTCATGTTGGGGATCCATCACCAACCTCTGCTAGTCATGTTGGATATTTTCTACTAGCCTCTACAAGTCATACTGGGAGAATGTCACCAACCACTGCAAGTCATGCTGGGGGAATTCATATGATTGAGAATCCTAGACGTCTCAGACATAATCCTAGATTCCTTTGTAGGACTTGTGAAGGAAGTCACCTTACTTGTTTGTGTCTTGTTACTGCTAGGATAATGGAAGCGTGGGGCTCACCTAAGGGCCCTTCGGGTTTTGAGGCATCTATGGTTTCACAACACTCTACTCCATCTTTGGTTGATACAAAAGTCATGCCGATGCAATCTTCGGCTGACACCCATTTTCCTTTAGGGGTTTATGCATCCTTTGACCTTGTTGTCTCACATCCCGTTCGACCTATGGTCGTGTCGATTCAATCTTCGACCGACACCTCTCCTATGTTCGGGAGTGATGCATCTCTTGACCTTGTTGTCTCGCATCTTTCTCAACCAACGATCGTGTCGATGCAATCTTCGACCGAAAACACTCTTGTTTTTTGGGGTGATGCACCTCTTGACCTTATTGTCTCGCATCCTATTCAACCAATGGTTGAAGAAGTGGTCGTATCGATGCAATATTCAATCGACCCAATCTTCTCTTGGAGAGTGACAAGTCTAAGGAAGTGGTCGTGCCAATGCAATTTTTGGTCGATCCCACTCTTCTGGTTCTAGTTCTATACCTTCTATGCCATGTCCTTAGCATTTATAGTACTTCACCTTTTGAACAAGAGAGATTTTCACTCTTCCCGAGTTCTCTCCCTCCAAGTCTTGATGAGGTTCCCTTTGATTGGGATGGTATTATGGGGTATCCAATACCTCCACCTATTTATTTTCTAGGAAGATACATTATCCGATATAACACGGAGACGATAACCTCCATTAGCACCTTTCCCTCCTCGAATTGGATAGCTTTGGGTCTTCCCAAGCTTGTGTTGGTTCTTCATAAGATACCAACATTTCACAAAAGGTCCACATGGGAGCCTTGGCCTCCCCCATGACTTTTCACCTAGAATATCCCAATGAGTCCAAGTTAATCCCTTTTCCGACTCATTCAAAAAGTGAAAATATTATCGAGTGATTTTTTCCTTTCACGCTCGTTAATTTGGATTTGAAAGGTCACGAGTCTCAGTTAAGCTCTTTTCCGACTTGTCCAAAAATTGAAAATATCGTCGAGTGATTTGTCCCTTTCACACTTGTTAAAATTGTATTTGAAAGATCATGAGTCTTAGTTAAGCTCTTTTCCGACTCGCCATAAAAAATGGAAAAGATTGCCGAGTGAACTTGTATTTTTCACACTCATAAATTGGATTTGAAAAGATGTCTATTTGGTACATGTTTACCCCTTTTTCACACCAAGTAGAATAAAAGATATAAAAAGGACATTTTTTGGCGTTAAATTGTGATTGCATCTCATGCCCTTGCTTTCAGTATTAAGCCTTTAGCCGGTTCTCACTTTGCATTATAAACCATGGCCCAAGTAGTTTTCATCCTCAACCAAGCAGAGCCTTGTTTATATCCTTCGCAATTTGACACCCTATACCCTGGAGGGAACATCACCCCGAGTGTCCATCTCCTGCATGCATGTCCTTTCATTGAGCATAGGTACGTTCCACTGTTGGAACTAGTTTTTCTTACTTGTGACGCTTGTTCCCTCCTCTATATAAGAGAATTCACTTGTTATGAAAAAACAAAAAAATACGGTCGGGAGGGGAGTACCGTATTGTAATTGGCAGTAGTCATGTTGCCTTTGAACAGAGCACAAAGTTATTGAGTCCTTGCATCATCATAATTTTGGGTTTAGCATGGCCTTAGGAAGATGATCTCGTTACAGAATTTTCTCTACTGACTGGTTAATCTTCCATTCACTATAGAGAACATTATGGATGCCTCCTTCATCTAGTTGTCACATAATTAATTCTATGCTGCCAGAGTCCACCGTATGTCTCATGCTCTTGTTCAAAGGAATTCTATCAACCTGTGTCAGGCACTCCTCAAAAATATTGAATTTGCATGTCATCCATACCCTCAGTTTGTCTCAGAATCACATGATACTTTGGTCTTATGATGCACCTTGGTCCTACTTTCATCATTGGTAGGTCACCTTGAACTCAACAATCAACATTTCATCATGGGTTGTTGACTGGGTGGTTTCCCTTGTGTTCGACGGCAAGAAATCTATTCACACTTTGGGATTCGTGTAGTGTCTTGGATGCCATTAGCCTTATTGGTGGTTTCCTCTCCTTTGTCAGCAGTTTTCATCATTGGATTCTATTCAGAGGGTCTTTTTCGTGTACTGCTTGCATTTGGCACACGCGAAAGATGCACATAGTCATTGGTTAGTGAACATGTTCTTCATCCAATCTCCACCAAATCATGAAGCTCATGCTTTGTTCCTCATGCTGACTAATGAGAGATGCCTTGATTCTCTCCTTTCAGCTGGTCTCTTTCCATCGACTTCAGCTCATGTATTCTGGATATGAGACCTAGATTTTTATGAGTACCTTGAGGCTTACAATCATTAGTGGTGGGATCTCTCGCCATTGACAGATGTGAATACATCAATGTCTCATGATCAATGGATCTCTCAAGTGTTCGACACCAACTTCTTTATTCACATTTGTAAGAGATGTACTCGGTGCCTTGATACCTTATTTCATCATTGGTAGGTTGTCTCACATTTGTTAACGGTATACCTCGATGACCGGTAATCAAACGATGTCTTAGTGTGTTCGACCTCAACTCATTTATTCACATGATGTAGACTTGCACCATTGGCAGATTGTATTGAAGACTTGAAGACATCACTTTGTGGAAGCATCTTTCCTGAGCTGTTGCTTCCATTTCATTGGACCAGTACCTATTTGACTTCAATGATCATGGGAGATTAGATTGTACTCCATGGTATACAAATATCTTCAGATTGATTTTGAGACTGGTTTCACTAGGCCTTGTTCATGACTATGAAAACTATTGGCATGTAACCGCATTTATACTTACCTACTCACGGCCATGAACACTTGTTAGTATATTTTCTACATGGATCTACATTGTATTCTTGGAAGCCATGTATGAAAAGTTAGTACATAAGGTAATGAGAAATTGAGTTTGTCCAACTGGTTGTCTACCACTCCACTTCTAGGTTATTTATAATGTATTTCAGCCATCGCAGATACTCCTCTGATCTCACACATTAGGGGGCATCTGTTATAGCAATATTTTCCTCACCATTTCTATCTTGCGCAGAGGGCCTTTTTCCATTTCCCTATGCAGACTTATCAACCCCTTTTTGATAAATCGAGAGCCAAAAATATATATTTTTCCACATATACGCTCCTTAACTACTTTTCAAGATGCGTATACGCTTGATGCTCCACTACAGCTTGCATATATTGGGATTTGTGCTAGAAAATACAAAATGAGGTTGGGTTTCCATGTCACGACAAAATATCTCTGATCTTTGGCCTTCCATATACTGGAAACTTTCCGACTCGGCCCTTCAGTTGCATTATGGAGGCTATAAGAGCACAATTTCAAGTTATGGAAAAAGAGGAGAAAGCATTCAACTTTGAGAGCAAAGTTACTCTGGAGAAATTAATTCATATTGAGTCTGCATCCCTTTGTCCCTCAAGTCTGAACATAGTGTTCAAACCCAAGCTCTTTCCTTATTGTCAAGAGGACCTCATTACCTCTTTTCTATGAGCTTGCCTTTGGTGGAGGATTGAAGTGGTGGAGACCCAGTTGGAATGAAATTGGTTTCTTGGTTTCGAATCGTGCCGACACAGAAGTCTGTAATGTTGATACTTCTGTTGATCAATTATTAATAGAAATACTCCTTTCCCGTCCGATCCATATCTTGCAAATATATGATTATTATCCATGGGCATGTTTGTAATGTTTATTAATGGATTGTGCTATCTGATGTGCTAACTCATTTTATATATTGTCACTATATACTTGCATCGCTTGTTTGTTGAGAACTTCTTGCATGTGTAAAGCTTTGGTTCAAAGTGCTCAATGGTGGAGCGACATCAAATGATTGGATCAAGGTAGGATTCTTCCTCATATTGCACATCAGTTTATATAGCACATGTTGGAATTGAGTTGATTTCTGCAGTCATACATGTCTGTTGTGGTTTACCCTTGGCCATAGAGAGTTTTTCCCTTGTAACAAGGGTATATGAGCTTGAATGTTTTCTTATTTTAGGAATTCTTACCATTGAGTGTTTAAGAGAACTTGCACAACGAAGAACATCTCAAGACCAGACGTTGTGCGCATTAGAAATGTGTTATTTCTCAATTAAGAGATTTTTTGACTAGAATTGGTAAGTATTAATGTTGATTTATTGATTCTTCACCAAGTATGCGTTTTGATTGTATATTTCTATATTTCCCAGACAATACAGATAAATTGGGAGCTAAACGATTTTGTTTTTTGTGAAGAAAATTCCACCATGCAGACCTTCTACTCAACAGTCCCTAAAAACACCTAAGAGAAAGAGCACTCTGATGGGTGAAGCCTTGAACTTGGACCCTGTCGAAGGAATGGAACAAACACCATACGATGGAGACTGTAATTCGACTTCCACAAAAGATTTTTTTCAGCTAGCCTATGTTATATAATAACACAGAGTTGAGCACTAGGTCTAAGGTAATTATACCTACCTATAAAGATCTATTCAATAAAATTAAGCACTTAGATTTTCCATATTTCACACGTCACAACAATCCATAAATTCAGGCTTTATATGACCATGTATTCCCAAACATAGAGTGATCCTTGTTGTATATGGTGTCTACTAGAACCCCTATTTTACCTTGTGTGGAGGCATTAGAATGGATTATTGTCCATACAGATGCTATAAAATGTTTGGCTAGCGATGAGAAAAGATAATGTGTGGGGGTTTCCTACCCATAGAAGTGAATAAATATTACAATCTTAGGGAACCAAAAGTTAAATTAAACATTGATTTTGTAGCACAATTTTATGAAAAACATCGGGTTTCATTGGTTTCCTCATGTAGGGGTACATATAGGGTTCCCTCATGTTTGTTTCCTCATGGGGAAATAAACATGAGGGAACCCTATATGTACTTAATGAGATTGGTTTGCAAATTATATGGTGAAAATGTTTGTTCTAGATTCTCAGAAGCATGGATGCCTTTGGCATATAATGTGGCAATATCAGGAGGTGTTTTTAACTGGGGATATATTATATACAAACAAATGAGAACTAGAGTATAACATGTCCTTAACCCTCAACTAGGGGATGTTCCTTCTTTTTACATGGATTCCTATTTACTAGATGTAGTTTTTGCAAGGAACATTTTCTCAGAAATGGGTCTGAGTTGGAATGTGTCTGAACACCTTGTACATTTATACATCAACATCCTTTGGTATAACATGTACACAAAATATTATTCCATGATATGTGATTTGTTCCTGGCCAATATTTTCTTTATTATATTTCAACAAGAGTGTTCATGACTCTCAAAGCAATACAGAAATATAATATCTTTGATTGGAAATTGGTACTTGGAGGATAAAAGCACTTATTTCAGAATATTTGGAGCCACAAGATCCCCACACCTACTTCTATCCTACGTACTGGACCGAATGGCCTTGGGGGAAATACGTTATCAAACTATACTCCAGGGTTTCAATACTTCACTAATCAAAGACAAGAAAATAGTTTTCATCATTTATGGTTTTCAGTTGGGATACCATTTTGTAAAAGACACTACACAAACTAAGAAGGAAGGTCTGAGTCACCTCGAAGAAAAGTTTCCAATGGGTAGGTATTGCAAGCACAATCCATAAGACTTAGTATTGAAACATGCATGACAATTGGTAATTTATTGGCCTTATGCTCATGATGAATTTGAAGATGATGTTTTCACTAAAAATGGCCAAAGATGGGATGAAGTTATTCAAATAAAATACTGACTTGATTTAACTATATTTAGAGCTATGTCTATGGTTGAACAAGTATAAATAATCACACAAATTGGTGATGAAGATATATGAGAAAACATATTCGAGAGGAAACGAGAAATTGAGGAAGCAAGAAGAGTTGAAGAGGAAAGATTGAGGGTAGAGGATGAAATGGCATCACTTAAAGCTAAACAAAAAAGAGTAGCTGAGGAGATAGAGTATCAAAGAAAGGATGAGGAATAATTAAAGAAACAAAAAGATGAACAGGTTCCTAAGGGGGAGATAGCACAAGAGGAGGTCAACGATCAACCTGAATTTAGCATAGAGTAAGAACAAGGGGGTTTTCTAGAACCAATTGTATCATCTAAGGCTTTGAAATAGGTACATGTAATAGGGGACTTTGACCCCCTAATAATGTATTTGAAAATGTTGGATGATTATAATGATGTTGATATTGATGCTCTAAATGTTCCAATTATATATGAGTCCAACCTAGAGGGCAAGGAAAATCACTCTCTAAATAACCAAAATCAAAAGGAATGAATGTAGAAACAAGTACAGTTGATAAGGTCACAACACCACCAAAATAAGGGTCACAACTACCCAAAGAGGATAAGACTCAAGAAGTTCAGAGTGGAGGCGAAAGTGAAGATCATATTTCAAACAATACAACCTTTGAGAAAGAGGGTAATGAAAAGGATAAGCACCAAGGGAAAAAAATAGGAGGGGCTACATGTAAGGGAGATGAACATGAGAAATAGAGTATCTCTCCAGCAAGTGGAGATACAATGGGTGACCCCCCAACCACTTCCTTTCCTGAAAGGGTGACAGTACCTGAAGTGTCAAAAGAGAATACACCAAAAGATATTACATTTATTGAGAAAAAAAAGGTATATCCATAGAATAAGGAGAAGACAGACCAACCTCCTACAGAACCGAGCAAAGAGAAGACAATGGGTAAAGAAATGGAAGGACAGAGTGATCAACCACCAACAACTGATAATGGAAAAACACCCATCTTGGAACACTTCCATACTCCAGGAAGCATAGGGAATGCGCTAGCATGGAGTGATCAACACATACTAGATCTAGTAGATGAGGTTGTAGACATTGAGGCCATATCCTACGACAGGAAAAGACAAGTATTGATAAGGATAACAAATAAGAAGAGGAATATCACTTTGTACAATTCTATGGTTATAACCAATGAAGAAACTTTGTTGGACGCAAAGAAGGATAAGGTAAGTGAATTTTTGGGGACAACGATGGCCATATCCCATGCCACCATTGAAAAAGATAAGGATGATGAAAGGAAGCTAAGGCCACAAAGAGAGATACATAAAACATCAGACATCAGGCTTATTATTACAAAGATACCACCCAAGCAATCATAATTCTAAGGGATGAATTGCTAGGGGATTATTGTAGGTATAAGTTGGGTATGGATATTTTCATGGCCAAGATTATAAGTTATGAAGAGGAAAACTTTCTATGTCTTGTGGCACATAACGATATGTTGAGATGGGTTGGAAGGGAACACAGGACCCTAGCCCAAATTGAATACATAAAATAAATCAAAAAATGACGAGGAGAAGAAGAGCATGGCATCAAAATGCTCACCGATGATAGCGTAGATAGTATACAAAGGGAATCCAAATATTGGGTTCATGTGGTTGTTGAACTGCAATGAAATGCAATAAATATGGTAGGAATGTCTTAGAAACTAGGAGAAAATAAATGAGAAGATGAGAGAAATCCAGTTTCTTGAGTTTGGCTCCCCATAAATTTCTGAGATATCATAGATATAGTGAAACAACATGTAGAATGAGACTAGAAATATGAATCATACATCCTCAAAATAATCATTCTAGCACGAGGGAAATTTATGAGGTTTATGAAGGACATTGTTAGCAATGAGAGTCACACTTAGACTATTGTAAGTGCAATCCCAGTACCCATCAGAATATAAATGGATTAATTTGGTTTGAGTAGATAGATCAACAAGAATGGGAAATAAATGGAGAGGGAAACAAATCTCTGCATAGGGATTCCATTGGGCATGTAGTCATAACATCCTATATATCAAAGGAAATCAACCTGTATATCAAACAAAAGGGATATATAATGATGATTATAATCATAGTCAATATGAAAAAAGGAAGAACATCCATTGTACAAAGATCCTTTCTGCAATAGATAAAAGATTGCTTAAACAATGAATAATGATTTAATGGGAAAGCTACAATAGTTCCTCTGTTGTTCATGAATCCATCAATCAATGGTAGCTATGATCCTCAAAACATACAATATATTCAAGCAAGAAGATAAAAATGAGATGGGAAAAAAAAGAATAACATTTGATAACAACTCTCATGAATATTTAATGGAAAAAAATGTCATTACAAATAGGCCCTTAGGCTTACAAATGAGAAACTAAATTGCTCCTCCATCTCCCTCCTCTCTTGGATCATGAATCCAACCTCTTCCTTATCAAAATAAACTTTCATATATAGTGAATGATCTCTATCTACCCTAAGGAGGTCAAAACCAAGGAGCTACATAGGATCCTCCTCCATTTAGGAGTCTTGTTACAAAAGATTCCAACAAAAACCTAACAAATTCCTATTTTTTGGGATCTTGTCTATTGAGATAAATGCCTTTTGAAACAGGTCATGATGCTGGATTTGGAGATGGAACAAATGTCCCTCATGTCCAACTAACTCCTAGGAGACCATTCAAACCTTCCCTAATAGTTGACAGCCTTCCTATAGCTGTAATTTGTCAGATTGTTAGAGTTCGCAACGCCTTTGATAGTATGTGCTGCGAACATTCATGTAGGTGATGCTTTTATCTTTTCTCCAAAAACACGAAGTGGTTCAGGTTGATTTTTTTTTCTTCAGAAAGTCAACAAAATCAAATTTATCCTCCATACCAAAGTTCATAGGAACCCATATTGGCATTCAAAATTTAAGATAAAAAAAATCCCCTGTTGTGTGCTAATGTTTACAAACTGTCATAAATTACTAGTTCGCAGTGCCGATGCTGCGAACTTTCCTATAGCAGCCTGTTTCACTTTACCAAAGTTTTTAACATCTCAAAATTGTATTAGGTGTCCAAAAATATTGAAAATTCATAATATTAATAATCTTGATTAAATGAAAGCACCCAAACTGATAATCATGGTTTGAAAAACATAGCAATCACCAAAAATGTGTAAAATGTATGAAACATGAACTTGACTAAAATTGATGTTTGGTTATGGAGGTTCAACATATTCATTTTCTAATCCTGGTGCTTCTCCTAGTAGCAACCTTAGCGATCATGTCATAGGGCTCCGTCCTTACAATCTCTACTCCCTTGTGAGTTTTCTTATGTTGTTGACTATCCATAACTTCTACTGGTAGAATTTATTTTCTGTGAGTTTTAATGGCATCTATATGTGTGAAAAGAAGGAAAACATGAGATTAGGGTATTTGATGATAAAACTATTTTTAGTAGGCTGGAATTAAACAATGTTGCATGGATTTTATTCCATACATAGGAGGTAAAGAGAAGATATTTATTCAATCAGAAACAATGAGGAATGGAAACTGAGAGTTGAAATAAAGGAAGTGCAAGCAAATTCTCAACTTAAATAAGGTTTTCTCATTAATTCAAATATCAGTTGATCAACATGATAATGCATGCAATATTTTTAAAATTGTCTCAACAACTGATCAACCACAAACTTCAATATTAGGAGGGGTGAAAACTTATCCTTCAAAAGTTGATCTTGTAAAGATGCAGAAAATGGGGTTTTAATAATGCTGGAATAGAGGGTTTGCAATGCTTTGTTCGCAGCACCTGGAATAGAGGGTTCGCAGTGCCGAGGAAAATGAGTGAAGTAGGTGAAATCTGAACTATGGGAAAGATGGTTGAAGTCTAGAGGTGATTTGGTTTAATGAGCAAGGTTTAGAGCATAATGGAAATTGTTTTGAAACCTGTCAACAAAATGAATGGGATATTTCGTAATGCCAATAGTAAATTCATCCAAAACCCCTTTCACGACCCTTAAATAGGATGAAAAATATCATGGAGTACTCGATGGTCCTAAGTTTGATCCTGGTATCTTTGAATTTGCATAGGGCTATCTGCAAGTTGTCCAAGATTTGACGCTCCTCTTCAACCAGTCTGCAACGCTAGTTCGCAACACCCATCTTCTAGTTTGTAACACCTATTTTAAACAAGAATTTCATACTTCGAGGAGTCTGTGAGGAAATCTGATGACATGATCCATCAAAATTGGTTAAAATTAGGCTATGAAAATTATAAAATCATTTTGACACGATCCATTAATTGTAAATGATGAAAAATGAATGCATGAGGTACTTAGAGTACATTGTGAAATCTCCTATTGAGTTAGAATAACATACACCAAACTTTGAATTGACACTTAAACATATGTGTGGTGACAAGGAGAAAATTTTATACAACTTGGAGGTGTGACATGTCAAGGTAATGATGTAAAGATCAAAGGTGCAACTCAAAAACAAAACCAAAGTGATTCTTTTTTACCCCTACAATTCTATGTGATAACATCTGGCTCCACAGGGGATGGAATGCTTTCTATGAGCTGCCAAGAACATGCAGTTCGAGTTCCTTATCCATTCCATCTCTTCAATCTGTACTGTGTCTATGCCTTGAGAGAACCTCTGATCATTTATTGAAAACTGAAAAACACTCACTACAAACCAAATACTTGCATAGAAAGATTATTTTTATACATTCCTACACTAATCTATCCAGTTGATCTTCTTTTCTTAAGTATAATTAGATTTCCAGTGAATCCATGTAATCATTTGGCTAGTAAAACAAGTTTCTTGTATATTGCATATGAAAGCATAAAAATAATATAACCTTTGCAACAGGAAATTAATCAATGGTTCATACTTACAATTGCAAATTTTTATCAAACCCAAAGATGCAACATAAGGGGCCTTCTAAAAAAATGTATCCATTAAAAAATCTACTGGATCATGGAGCTCATTATGAAATTCTACCTGATTCAGGAGATAATACAACTCGTGTGCAAAATCTGTTGCATTAAGTGTTTTTCTATCCTTATGTTCTAAGCTAAAAGGTGCATAACTCAGGTTGATAAAATCATCCAAGTCAACTACCATTGGATCAAGGACAACTATTTGTTCATGTTGTTCCAGCTGGAGTTTGGATTGTCTCTGCATATTTCTAGTTTCATGACTATTGCCAATTTCATTTGTCTGATTATTTGCTTCTATTCCAATTTCTTGGAAAATTATATCACTTTGAAAAACATGGGAAACTAGTTGAGGAAGGTTAGGGACAATTACTTCTTCAACAATTTATTCACTAATAGCACTTTGATCTTTAAAATTGACAGATCTTTTATATAAAAGATCAAACTCTATACAACATTCCTCATAAAGCAAATCAACATAATAGCTCTGTTTGTAATAACCATTGAATGCAGTATGAAAATGTTTCAATGAATGAATGCTAGCAACAGGGAGGGTTCTACACCACTCACGAGCATGTCCTTCCAAAGAAAATATGAACATTTTAATAAGAAGATCATTGTGATCAATACTTAGCATATCCATACACTCATGAAAATCCAACAAGTGCTCACCAGGATGATCATGCTCATTTACGCCAAACCTCGGAAGGCAAGGTTCCCATACTTCTCTATCAAGTACAATATTTTCAAAGCCAGGTATACAAGAGAAGTCACAAAATGGATACCTTCATGCCAGAATAACTTCCATTGCATATGAAAATCTGAACTATAAGTGTTTCCAGCAGATTCTTTCTTCATGGAGTGGAATCACCAGGTGAATGATGCAGTCTCTATTATGTGACTAACCCTTGTTCACCATCAAAGACTAGCTTTGTTCTATTTCATTCTCCTAGGGAAGATATTATTAATCTCCATCCCCGACAATGGTGCCAAAAATGTTAGCACTGCAAGTCACACTTAGACTGTTGTAAGTGCAAGACCAGTACCCATCAGAATATACATGGATTAAATTGGTTTTAGTAGGTAGATCAACAAGAATGGGAAAGAAAGGGAGAGGGAAATAAATGTCTGTAGAGGAATTCCATTGGGAATGGAGTCATAACATCCTACAGATCAAAGGTAATCAAACTGTATATCAGAAAAAAGGGATATATAATGATGAGTAGAAGCATAGTGAATATGAAAAAAGGAAGAACATCCATTGTATAGAGATCATTTCTGGAACAGATAAAATATTTCTTAAACAGTGAACAATGATTTAATGGGAAAGCTACAAGAGATCCTATGTTGTTCATGAATCCATCAATCAATGGCTTCCATGATCCTCAAAACCTGCAATATATTCAAGCAAGAAGATAGAAAATAAATGGGAAAAAAAAGGACACCATCAGAAAACAACTCTCATGAATCTTTAATAGAAAAAAATGTCATTACAAGCAAGCCCTTAGGCTTACAAATGAGCAACTAAACTTCTCCTCCAGCTCCCTCCTCTTTTGGATCATGAATCCAAAATATTCCTTACCAAAATCCACTTTCATATATAGTGAATGATCTTTATCTACCCTAAGGAGGTCGAAACCAAGGATATACATAGGATCCTCCTCCATTTAGGAGTCTTTTTACAAAAGATTCCAGCAAAAACCTAACAAATTCCTATTTTTTGGGATCTTGTCTATTGATATAAATGCCTTTTGAAAAAGGTCATGATGCTTGATCTGGAGATGGAACACATGTCCCTTATGTCCAAATAACTCCTAGGAGACCATTCAAATCTTCCCTGATAGCTGGCAGCCTTCCCATATCTCGAATTTGTTAGATTGTTAGAGTTCGTAGCGCCTTTGACAGTATGCGTTGCGAACTTTCCTGTAGGTGATGTTTTTATCTTTTCTCCAAAAGTACGAAGTGGGTCAGGATGAATTTTTGTGAGAAATTAAAAACCTGTTTTTCCTCCATACCAAATTTCAAAGGAACCCATATTGGTATTCAAACGTTATGATCAAAACAATCCTCTATTGTGTTTTAATTTTTACATCATGTAGCAGTCTGTTTCACTTTACCAAAGTTTTTAACATCTCAAAATTGTATCTGGTGTCCAAAAATGTTGTAAAATTCATAATATCAATAAAATTTATTAAATGAAATCACCCAAACTGATAATCATGGTTTGAAAAACATAGAAATCACCAAAAATGTGTAAAATGTATGAAACAAGAACTTGACCAAAATTGATGCTTGGTTATGGAGGTTCAATATCTTCATTTTTTAATCCTTGAGCTTCTCTTGGTAGCAACCTTAGCCAGAATTTCATAGGGATATGTCCTTACAATATCCCCTCCCTTGTTGTAACACACCCGACCCCCAAATGATCTTTTAAAGGGTGGGGCATCAAAATTTCATTTTCCTTAACTCTCTCAAATCCTAATTCTGGGATTTCTATAAATTCCTTCTCGTCCAAGACTCTCCAATGGCAGATCCCCCTTTATCCAAAGTGCATGTTCTTCCAAACCTGTGGACTCTTTCTTGCCACCCTTTGAATAATTTGAACAATAGGCGCTAACTTCCCATGCTAGCGTCCCTTCCTTCATATAACCTCGGGCTGTGACAAGACGCCAAGACAACAGGTGCCTAATTCGGTTCTTCGGAGCTTCGGGCTCCGAGCATTTTCACTTCACCGCTCACCAATTCTCCCGAACTCCAAACTGGAGAAGTTCCGAAACACTTCTCCTCAATTCATCCAGAGTACCAAGTATTTGGATCGCGTGATATTACACCACGCTCCCTTAGAGCGCCAACGAATTTGATTTACTTTGGGACTCCACACTTCGAGAGTTACAGAGTCTTCAATTCTGCAAACCTATGGAGTGACAACTCTCTGGAGTGTCATATCTCCTGATATGCATCCTTCTTTGACTGACGGTCACGATCAACTCCAACACTTCGGCCTTCGGTAGTTCTCAACCCATGCACCACCAGTTTTCCCTGAAGTGGCTATATTCCAAAGTGAAGGATTTGCTAACACTTGTCCTCTACTGACGGATGAATCAGATGAACTCTGCCACTCTGGCCTTTGGGATTCCTCACACCTCCACTCTTCAAATCTTTCAGAGTACTACTGCTCCAGAGTGAAGAATCTAACTACACTTGTCCTTACCAACATACGACTCGGATCTGTTCCGGCTCCCGACTCTTCGGGATTTTTCCCAACTCTTTGGGAGTTTTCCCAACTCTGCTCTCTGCTTTATTTGGGTGTTGTACCTCTAGATCTGTTGATGCATTCTCTCCTCTGTCAATGGCTAGGATTTACTCCGCTCTTCGGGAGTTCAGGAGTTTTGCAGACTCCACACGCTGAATCTTTCGAGGTGTTATTTATCGAGACTGCACAATCTGTTGACATGTGTCCTTTTCAACGGACGACTCAGATCTCCTCCGCTACTTCAGGCTTCGGGTATTTTTGAAGAACCAAACTTCAAATCCGCTGGAGTGGCTCTCCTCCGGAGTTAATGATCTACCGACACGCATCCTGGTTTATGGACAGTTAATATCTCCTCCGTCTCCTTGCGACTTTAGGGGTATTCAACCTTTCTCTCTTACTTCTTTCTGGTGTATTAAACTTACGGGGTACAGGATCGGGTGCCATGTGTCTCTCAATGCCAACGTATAGGATAGACTCTAGCACTTCAGGCATTCTGAACTCTCTACAATAATATACCCCAATTCCTCCAGAGTCTAGACTCTTGGACTTCCGGAGTTCCGATCACTTCACCAACCACTTTGGCTAGGCGGGCTTGTACCAGGGGCTGACATGTGTAAGGAGCCAGGGATGAAACATGTCACATTCCAATGGGTCTATAGGGCAGGTGATACACATGAATTTGAGTGACATGTGGAACACAAACTTTTGTCCACGTTGCCCTAGATGACATCACTACAACACATCACTCTGGATTGATCATCCTTCATGCCCTTTGATTTCATGGCCAAGGTAGGTCCATGTAACCCTTGGTTCAATGGCCTCCACTACTTGTTAACTTTGGAGTTCGGGGGTTTCGTGGGGTAAAATTATCTGTCCTCCCGAAGTTGGTCGACACCGAGCTGACCACCGCCTAGATTTGACGGTTAAGAATAATCCCGAAGTATCCTCGAATCAATGGCTCTCATCACTTCGGGATTCAACGTTCAGGTATTTTTTATAGTTATGATGTTTGAAATCCCCAGAGCTTCGAGCTCCTGAAAGTTTGAAACCATCAAGATCTATCTCCTTTTGGACTTAGCGCAGGGTTACTAGGCTCTGTTCATATGGGACCTCCAAATATTCTCATGGTTAGACACTTGACTCTTCGTCGAGAATTTTCTAAGGCCATGAGCATGAGCCCTCGATCATACAAATGAAAAGTTTTGGGAAATACACTCCCCTTTTTTACATTCTAAGGCCATTATACCTTCTAATATTAACAGACTCCTTTCTCCAGGAGACTCAGAATGATTGGGAAGATTGACATGCACACGTGAAACTATGCCTAAGGTCGATGGACTCACAGTTCATTTATTTTAACTCAAGCCACCACAAGGCTCAAGAAATACGTGTACAAGACAAGTAATTCCTTACTTTCTTAAATACATAATCAAGAATAATTAAAGGGATACATTATAACCGTTAAGAAAACATGCACATACTTGAAACATTCATAGGATATCCAACTTTAATTCACAGTTACAATTCAATTACACTGGATATGAGAATACTTATCTATTACAGGATGCATCCAACTAACTTACTGTGAGTGTTTTCCTTTCCACCCAACCATAGGTTTAGAGGCATTCATTCTTAGCACTCTGTCCACCCCTGTGCCAAGCCATGATATTACCAGGTAACTATCGTAGTTTCTAAGGGATTCTTTCTCTATCTCAACTTCTGTTCAGGTTATGTTCTCTGAATACTCTCAGAGATTTCTTTCTCTGTCACGTTCTCGACGAGGTTTATACGATCCTCTCTCAACATCAATCTCATGACCTTTTGTTCATTCTCCACTGGAGAGCTCTGTGCATTCTCCTCTCTCTATATCTATGTTTTTCCTTGTCTCTATTTTCTTCATATCTCTTCCTAGGATGGTTCTCGACATATCTCGTTCCTTCTGTCAAAATGGAACTCGGGTTAGCCTGGTCTACCAGAACCTGCGGTACTTCGGGATGACATTCTTCAGTTAGACCATGTTTACATTCATAGGGGTTATTGATTTCTCAACCACCAGTCCTTTTTCATTAACTGATTTCTCTCCTTGGGATACAGAGAGGCTCATTATCTTAACAAATGGAATTTGGGTCATTTGACCTAATGAACCCTCTCTCAAATCTCCTCACTCTTTTATCTAGTGATATCATGGCTAGTACTTCAAGGCTTCACCCCCACATTCATTTATTTGGCAATTGAACAATAATACATTTACACTGTTCCCATGCCAAAACATCGTAATCCTAATTAATGATTAATTACAAGTTTGGGGAAACATGGGTGTTACAATTGCCTCCCCCTTAAAAGGAACACTGTCCTCGATGTTCTTTCTCAGAAATACCTATCATGCCTTTCTCATTCAACCACTTCAGAAGTCTTGACCTTCGTCCTCGATCAGGTCCTTTTTTAGAATCTTAATCTTCGTCACCCTCCAATAATTCTTGGACAAAAATCACATTAATCATAGTCTCGTGCGAAAACATTTTACTATTGCATAAAATTTCTAAGAAAATTTCATAATCTAGCACAATACATATTTGCGTAGTTTGTGGATTTGTATCCACATGGTTGTCTTGTTATCCAGGATCATTTTTTTTCCTTGACATACCCATTGTGTGCATGATCCCAATCAATAATTTACAAGAACTATCAGAGTCTCCTCTTCCTTGCAATCACTCACCCTCCAGGCCTAGGCTCATGCATCCCATTTTATGTTATACAGTTCTTCGGGAGATCCATCTTGCCTTTCCAATTTTTTCTCACATAGGAAGAATACCAGAGACTTTATCGAGCCTTATAGTCGAGGCGTCCCTCATAATTTCTCTACCAAGGCATCCCTCCAGCTTGTGTTACCTAAACACAACGTATTCCAGGTGATCATGACTTACCACGAGGTTCTCATGTCTCAATAGTGGCCTCTTTCATGCTTTTCATCTTGAGAACCTTCATCTGTCCTTTCTGGACACATCTTTTATTCTCACCTGTATCACAGGTATACAAAAATTCATGAGACATCATCATAAATTTTGAATTTCAAAATTTTATTGCAAATCTGTCTTGTACAGATTTCCAATTCCACATTTTGTTTTTCCAGATTTGTTCCACACAGGGAATAGATTCACAAGCATGGGACTGTCCTCCCCATAGCAGTTGATCTCAGTAGGCAAGTTGTCTTCCTTATTGGCTTACAATAATGCCATATCCAAGACTCTTTGTTTCTATAATTCATTCCTCAACTAAACAAATTGATAGTTCTCATGCACATTATATTTTCATTGCATACTTGCAGTGGCTCACAAACAGTTTCAGAATTGTGCATACTAACAATCAAATTCACTTTCTCAAAAAGGAAATACCATTCCTTGTAGTTTGGCTCAGCAGGAAATTGGTCTTCGTTATGGGCTTACAACACTGCCATATCCAAGGCCCTTTTCTTCCTGCAATTTCAACATTCCTCATCCAAACAAGTTGTTAGTTTTCATGCACATTATCTTTTCAAAATCATGCATACTAATAGTCGAAGTCATTTTCATCTATTCAAGGATACAAAGCAAAAAGGAAACAACATCCCTTACCTATGCATCATTTCATCCTACCAAAATTTTCAAAATGTAATTCAAATATCAATTATCTTTAATGATTGTACCAACATTCGTGGCCACATTCATACCCAATGCACCCTTTCATCGATCATCAAATTGCCACACTTGGTGACAAGCACCCTGCTATGGTGTGTTGGAGTTTAACCAACCTCTTCACCATATGGTTTATTCCTCCTCATTCACTCTTACAACAGGACTATGCTTCCTTCTATAGGCTAATCATGATTCCAAATCAGTGCACATGAAACTAAATGTTTCTCTTGAATACACCCAAGCATTCTTCCTTCATTAGTAACCAAGGTGCCCACACTCATGTTTACCCAAATTTTCTTTCCTTTGAAATCCATACAATGTAAGTAAAATTTTTGGAAGGTCCTCCTTCCTCAATGGAAGGTTCATTGTCTTCCTTTCATGAAAATATGCTCTTCCTCAAAGAAATTCCATGCAATGTTCTAGATATCAGCACCTTTATTCCCATAGAAACAGTCCTCACGACCACAGTCTAACGCAAAGTGTTAAAATCTATATCCCTTGACTAGCCCAGAGGAACTTCGTTTTCTCTCCATGCAACCAAGAGCTATGACCTCATATCTATTCTTTTCAGGTGCTATCCTTTCGGCTCCCATGTCTAGGCGCTATGATCCTAACTAAACCCCTTGTCTGCAAATCGACAGTGTAGATCCATTTTCCCCTAGATCTAACGACTGCAAGGGATTGCAGAACCTCAACTAGCTCACGGTTTAATTCTCCTTCCGATCTCCGCAATGAATACGGGTCGTCCAATCTACAATCAGATCCCAAACTCAAAACAATGGTACATTGAATTTAAATTGCGGGTACAGGTACCGGCATTAACCCATGTGCATATGAAATCTCCACAATGATCGCGGGCCATCGATCTTAGTCCACAATCTATTTTAACCACACGATTTCCAAATAGTAATAATTCCAACACAGAAGCATTTGACCGAGAATTTAGGTTGATATAGAGCTTCGATGTGCTAAATTCAACCACAGAACCCAATCACAATACACGTTTTACATGACATTAACGCGTGGGTTCCTTGTAGGTTCACCCATCGATCATTCACAGATTGACAATTCACAGTGATTGTGGGGTCCCAATATGCTCACTCTTTATCAGAGAGTTCAATCTCCTCAATCTAAAAAGTTCTTGCCCAACTCTTTTAATCGTAGTAATTGATTCTCTGCCCCAACAAGATCAACGACGTTGGTTGATTGCGGGCCGTGAACTAGTACGTCTGTTAATTTCAACTTCGCGCTCCGCAATGATCCTCGTTCGTCAATCTAATCGAACATATGGTGTTTAATCCATTAAATCCATTAGATAGTGAAGTCGATTTGACAACTATGATCGATCTTCCCTCCGATGAGCGTATCACATTCATCTCCTCTATCAGGTTCTTGAGTATCCTAATTCGATCAGGGTTTTCTTCCCAAATCATACTCTACTTGGGTATCTGAGGCATACTACTTAGTTTCTCAATAGTTATTAAGGTTGTGAATCTGACCTCCTGACAAATTTTTCACACAGTTCTTCCACAGGGAACTCCCTCCGCATGAAACTTCCTTATTAGAAGTCCATCACTATCCGTGATGGCCTCAGCCTTGAGTTAGCTTAGTTGTTTACCAAATATTCCATAAGGAATATAAACATGCATCTTTGTCATGCACCCAAATTATGTATCCATATATATTTTGGTTTTGTTAACTTACATCCATGATGTACTTAACCATATACATAATTAAAAGTCCATGTGTAGCTTCCATGGGTATATTTCATAGCCTACATACATCTCTATTCTAAATTATTCAATTCAATACTATTCAAACTCATTCTTATGTGATCCTCAAGGAATAATCATTTTCCTCTTATCTTGACACATACCATCCTTGCTCATTTACTCTTTCATTTATTTATACTAGT
>ML776728.1:1218422-1236516 GCA_009831015.1 Picea engelmannii
ATTTGCCGACATAGGGTTTAATAGTGGCGTTATGACCATTATCCAAATTAGGCACAGGAGGTTCACTCCACTCGAAACCTATAGCCTGTTGATAATGGGGTGATTGACTAGGCATTACTTCATCCAGGGGGGTTGTGGCTGGATTATTAATCGGACTGTCAAAATGTTCTTTTACCAATGATTCACCTGAATTAGGGCCGTTTACATAAACGATAGAAACAAAACCATTTATCGCTAAAAATCCATCCCAACAATTGGCTATGGTTTTCAAATGGTGAGTTAATAGAATTTTGATTAAGCTGTGGTGGAAAAGACTAGAGTTGAGGCTCTGTTTTTTATACGTTTTAGACATATTGTACAGGCTTCTTAGAAAATAGAAAGGCACATTCAAATGAAAGACTATGAAGTTCATAAGAAACCATACATGATAAATAAAAACTAGACCATAACGACCCTCACAGGTCACAAACTATTTAAGGACCGACAGGAGACCATGCCATCTAACTTTAAGAAAACAAATAGGGATACCTTTTTCACAGCAATTGATTTTCCTGGAGGTCATGAAGAGGCTCCATGGAACTTCTTCAATTTTTGAGTTCTTGAACCACTTTTGACTGGTGGATGGAAGCCCTGTGGCTTTACTCATAAACTCCTCAGTCACCTCCAACTTTATATCTCCAACTTTCGCCCTATACCCATCAAATGTTTTTTCAAATTCCTTAGCCACACAAAGGTTATACCCTTCAAACCTTTTGATGAAGGCATCCCAACCCTGACCTTGAAAATCCTTGATTGCATCATCATGGGATACTAATTCTTGAGTGCCATTTGACTCTATTCGGACAACATGAACTATTAAAACTATGACTAGACTGTAATAGGGGTGACTCAAGATAGCTGTGGGTTTAGATGGAAGGAGTAAAAGGAAAAAATATGAGTGGATAAAATGGAAACAAACCAAGAAAAATCCCTGCATAATCATAGTTTGAACATTGAGGGTTTGGTTATTGAGGCTTGAGCACTCCTGGTAATGAAAACCTCACGTACAGGGCATGACAAAAACCCTCAAACCATAATGAAAAGCTTATTAATTCACTCTACTAGAAAAAGGATTACGTACAGGGTATAATACTTTGAATTATGACTAGCACGACTATAGTTGTTTTGCAAAAAGATTAAATATACAAAGAATGTTCATAATTCAAATGCAAATCAACTAAGTGTATATAAATCATATCAACAAAAACACTCCAAAGGTAAGTCATTCAAGTATTATATATAGAGTGGATATAAGTACAATGACCCTTTTAAAAGAATTCCTTGAGTAGGAAAATAATACGAAGCTAAGTTTTGATGTTTGTTCATGCTTTCAGTCATGAATCAAACATGAAAACAAAACAAAAAATCAAATTTTAAAGAATTAATGAATGTCTTTTGTAATCCAGTAATCATATCCAAATGATAATATTTACAAGATGAGGTGAAGGAAGCGACAGAAAGTGTCGTTTGTCGTTCAAATAGCGGAATTGTGTAGGGCTTCCAACACGGTTCAGATCTCCTCCCACTCCTTGCGACTTCAGGGGTCTTCAACCTTTCTCTCTTTCTTCTTTTCGGTGTATTAAACCTCCAGGGTACAAGATCTGGTGCCATGTGTCTCTTGGTACCAACGGCTAGGATATAATCCTTCACTTCGGGCCTTCTGGACTATCTACAATACTATACCCCAATTCCTCCATTTTTTGGAGTCCTAGACTCCCAGAGTTCTGGTCACTTCACCAAACACTTTGTCTAGGTGACCTCGTACCAGGGGATGCCACGTGTAAGGAGCCAAGGATGACATGTGTTACATTCCAATGGGTTTATAGGGTAGGTGATACACACGAATCTGAGTGACATGTTGCATGTCAAACTTGGGTCCACGTCACCCTGGATGACGTCACTCTAGACTGATTGTCCTTCATGTGATTTGATCTCGCGGCCAGGGTAGGTCCATGTAAACCCTGGTTCAGTGGAATTAACTATTTCATAACTTCGACATTTGGGGGTTTCGTGGGGTAAACTTCTTTTTCCTCCCAGATTTGGTAGGCACCGGGTTGACCACCTCCTATATATGACGGTTAAGAACAATCCTGAAGTGTCCTAGAATCGATGACTCTCGTCACTTCAGGATTCAACGTTCGAGTATTTTTTATAGTTATGAATTTTGACATCCCCGGAGCTTCGATCCCCCGAAAATATGAAACCATCAAGAGATAGCTCCTTTCGGACTTAGCATAGGGTTCCTATGCCCTAGTCATATGGGACCTGCAAAGATTCTCGTGGTTACATGCTTGACTCTTGGCTGGGAATTTTCTAAGGTCGTGAGAATGAGCCCTCGATCACACAAATGAAAAGGTCTGGGAAATACGCTGCCCTTGTCTACATTCTAAGGGCATTATACCTCCTGATATTAACAAACTCCTTTCTCTCAGAGACTCAGAATGATTGGGAGCGTCAACATGCACACGTGAAACTATGCTAAGGTCAACAGACTCGCAGTTCATTTATTTTAACTTGATCCACCACAAGGATCAAGCATTACGTGTACAAGCCAGGTAATTCATTACTTGATTAAATACACAATCGGGCAGAATTAAAGGGATACCGTATAACCATTAAGCAAACATGAACATCCCCGAAACATTCATATGATTTCCAATTTTAATTCACAGTTAGAATTCAATTACAAAATATATGAGAATATTTATCTATTATAGGTTGCAACCAACTAACTGACTGTGGTTGTTTTCCTTTCCACCCAACCATATGCTCATAGGAATTCATTCTTATCACTCTAGCTACCCCCATGCCAAGCCATGATATCACCAGAGAACTCTTGCAGTTTCTCAGGTATTCTTTCTCTATTTCATATTTTGTTCATGTTTTGTTCTCTGCATACTCTCATAGATTTATTTCTCTATCATGACCTCGATGAGGTTTATCATATGCTCTCTCAGTATCAATATCATGACCTTATGTTCATGATCTAGTGGAGATCTTCGCACGTTCTCCTCTCTCTCTATCTATGTTTTTCCTTTTCTCTATTTTGTGTATATCTCTTCCCAGGATGGTTCTCGACCTATCATGTTCCTTCTTTCAGAAGGGAACTCAAGTCAACCTGGTCTGCTAGACCCTGCGGTACTTCGGGATAACATTCTTTAGTCAGACCATGTTTTCATTCATGGGGGTGGTTGATTTCTCAACCACCAGTCCTTTTTCATTAACTGATTTCTCTCCTTGGGATCCGGAGAGGTTCATTATCTTAGCAAAGGGAATTTGGGTCATTTGAACTAATGAACCCTCTCTAAAATATCCTCACTCTTTCCTCTAGTGATATCATGGATAGTACTTCAAGGCTTCACCCCCACAGTCAGTTATTTGGAAATTGAACAATAATGAATTTACATTGTTCCCATGCCACAACATGGTAATCCTAATTAATGATTAATTATTAGTTGGAAGAAACATGGGTGTTACACTTGTGAGTTTTCTTATGCTTTTGACTATCTGTAATTGTTGCTAGTAGAATGTCTTTTCTGTGAGTTTTAAAGGAAGCTATATGTGTGAAAAATAGGAAAATAGGAGATTAGGGTATTTGATGAAAAAAATATTTTCAATAGGATGGAATTAAATAGTGTTTCATGGATTTTATTCCATACATAGGAGGTAAAGAGAAGATACTCCAATAAAAAATAGTGAGGAATGGAAACTAGGAGTTGAAATAAAGGAAGTGCAAGCAAATTCTCAGCTTAAACATGGTGTTCTCATTAATTAAAATATCATTTGATCAGCATGATAATGCATGCAATATTTTTAAAACTGTCTCAACAACTGATCAAACACATACTTCAAGATTAGGAGGGGTGCAGACTTATCCTTCAAAAGTTTAAGTTTAACTTGTAAAGATTCGGAAAATGGGGTTTTAATAATGTTGGAATAAAGGGTTTGCAGTGCCCTGATCACAACGCACAATTCACAACGCTTGGAATAGAGGCTTCATGGCACTGGGGAAAATGAGTGAAGTAGGTGAAATATGAACTGTGGGAAAGATGGTTGAAGTCTAGAGGTGATTTGGTTTAATGAGAAAGGTTCAAATCATAATGGAAATGATTTTGAAATCTGTTAGAAAAATGAATGGGATAGTTCACAGCACCAATAGGAAATCCAACCAAAACCCCTTTCATGACCCTCAAACAAGATGAAAACTCTCATGGAGTACCTAGTGGTCCTATGTTTGATCCTGTTATCTTTGAATTTGCACAGGGGTTTCTGCAAGTTTTCCAACCTCCAACTCTCCTCTTCAACCAATCTGCAGTGCCAGTTCACAACGCATGTCTACTAGTTTGCAACGTTTGTTTCAAACAAGAATTGCATACTTCAAGGATAATGTGAGGAAATATAAAGACGTGATCCCTGAAAATTGGTTAAAAATGGGCTCTAAAAACTATAAAATACTTTTGAAACAATCCATTATTTATAAATAATTAAAAATGAATGCATGAGGTACTTAGAGTATGTTGTGAACTCTCCTAGTGAGTTGGAAACACATACACCCAACTTTGAATTGACACTTAAATGGATGGATGGTGACAAGGAGAAACTTGTGTACAACTTGGAGGTGTGACATGTCAAGGTAATGATGTAAGGATCAAAGGTGTGACTCGAAAAAAAAACAAAGTGGTTATTTTTTACCCCTACAATTCTATGTGCTAATAAACATGATTAGAACATTATCATTTCTGGAACACATGGTCTCCAAGATAGACAAGTTCATAAAACACACAAGAGAGACGGGGGAGGCTCTCAATGCACCCATGGATCAACATCAGTTCCCTTATGTTCACACATGTGAATTTAAAGGCAACAATGTTGATGATGATGATTTTCCTCCAAGTGATTATTTTCAAGGTACCAAGGAATATTTTCCTCCAAGTGAATATTTTCAAGGCATTCAGGAGGATGATGAATAATTTTTGTCAAGTGGGGATTTTAAAAGTAGTGAAGATGCTTATGCCAATGGTGGAAACTCTTTCCCGAGTGGGGAATTCAAAGGTAACAATGTTGATGATGATTTTCCTCCAAGTGATGATTTTCAAGGTATTGATGATGATGATGTAAATTGTTGGATTATTGAGAAGGGGGGTGAATCAGTAATAGAGAAATTTAATCATTTTTAACCATAAAATGCAAGTGTTATATCAATGTAGAATTATCATCCAATAGTTGTAGAGTAAATAAACAATGAACAAATGAGAAATCATACACATACACAATACACCAATTTTTTTACGTGGATACCCAAAGAGGGAGAAAACCACCTAATTCTTTTTCTTATATGTCTTTAAGAATTACATTCATTGGAAGCACCAACTTCCTTTTTTTTCCAGCTGCAATTGGAAGGAGGATCTAACCCCCTAGTTTCTCAGGATACAACCTAAAGGAAGCTCCAAGTCCCCAATTCTCAGGCTACAACCCCCTATGTTCTCCAGCTACAACCGGAAGGTGTCTACAACCACTTGTCCTTTCCCTATCCAACCGCCATGTCGTAGAAGTAGAATGATGGAACCACTGTCACACTATCACTATGAGATATACTAATGTAAACCTGTACCAATCAACTTGTACCATAAACAAGTGCATCAATTATGCACCAACCTATACCAAACAACCTGTAATCAGCCTATACCATAAGCAATTGCATCAACTATGCACCAACCTGTACCTCAACTTGTACCATCAATGAGTGCATCAACTATGCACCAAATATGTACCAATCATGCATCAAATACACATAAACTATGACTCATCAAGATGTACCAACATCATCAAATATACACCTCATGTATGTGCCAACTCATCAACTACTTGTCTCAAGCATGTACCCAACATGTACCTTAAAAATATACCAAATACATATACCAATATAACCATCAAAAGTTCTATAGAAATACATCACACTATCCATAACCAAATACCATAAACCATTACATCAAACCATGTGACACAACCTCTATCTGTAACATACCTCAACCAAAATCCCTCATCAATTTCATAATTCAAATCTGATTTTTAAATCTGTAACATACCTGTTGTATATGATCACATACCTGCAAACCTTCCTTAACAAGAGACTATTATTTTCATTAAATTTCACTTTAGTATCACATGACTAGTTTTGGATTAGTCAACAACCCTAACTTGTAATAATCATAACTATGTACCTGTAATGAATAAACATCTAAAAATAGTACACAATTTTCTTTAGTGTTTCGTTTGGAATTTCTCCAGGTTTCACTTCTTGGAACCTCTGAGAAAAGGAGTTATAGAAAAAATGGCATACCTTGTTGAATTCTGGGTTATTCTATAGATCAAACTTCTAGAGTATGCCCCGCAAGGAATATTTTCTATATAGATATGAAAATGGTAAAAAAAATACTAAATACTGTACTCTAACCATAATATTTGGTCTTACTTAATTTGGATATGTTATGAAGACGTTATGACATTTTTACCCGAAACACGTGTTTTAAACTAGTTTCAGGACTAGCCACAAACCCTATTTTCCACGGAGTGTAACTCCAAAAATACAATGACCCACAAGATGAAATTTGTATCACAACTACTTGGATATGTTTCATCAACGACCTCTATATTTTTCATTCTAAATCATTCTAGAAAAATAGTTATTGCGAAAATGGTGAGATGACCTGTAAATAACATACCTTAGAAAACATCATCAAAATAATGTATCCTCCGTTGGATTTCGTCCTTCTTTACTTCACCTTCCCTCTAAAATTCGCCTTAGATATCCTTTGGTTACCTTAGTCACTTGTAGATATTCAATATGCTCAAGTGTGATTGAAATGAGATACCCTTGCCTATTATTTATACTTTTATGTATCTTCTTCAAGGGGTTACCTTCTAACCATCTTAAAGCACTTTCCTTATTTTAGGGCTAACCCACTTCTAACTACTTGTCCACTTAGTAATTTATCCATTAAATTTATTATTTAAATAATTTATTTTGTATCCACTTTAAATTATAGTACAATCATCACTTCACTTTATTATTTACCTTCTAACCATCTTAAACCACTTTCCTTATTTTAGGGCTACCCCACTTCTAACCACTTGTCCATTTAGTAATTTATCCATTAAATTTATTATTTAAATAATTTATTTTGTATATACTTTGACTTATAGTACACTCATCACTTCACTTTATTATTTAAATCATTTCTTCTTTGCAACCACTTTGACTACTTTGACCTTTTGGGGCTTCTAGATGACTCATGAGGGTTCTCCAACTTAACATGGCCATAACTCTCTAACCGTGAGGAGTTATGTGAGATTCCACATACCATCGGAAATGGCATGACATTTACTATCCATATATAATAGTATTACCTTAAAATATATTAAAACACATATGATATACATCAAACAAACTTGGGTCCATTACCCAAACCTTTGTGCTACCAGAATTCACTATCGAACTTTCTTCAAGGGTTGACACCAATGACAACCAACCCAAATAATCAACATTATCCCCATTTGGAATTGATGGGAACAATATGATGCAATACTGAAGTCACATCACTTATTCTCCCCCTGTGACCATTTCTCTCCCTGGAACCATGCGTCTGTGTTCTTTCTCCAAGCAGTTACCTTTGCATCTGATAAATGTCTCCCCCTTTGTCATCAATGGAAAATTATATTTCCATCTGGGGCTTCTCCCCCTGAATGAACTCTTCCTCAAACTGATCTCCCAACCTGAACTGTCCTATTTATGTTGCTTCTTCGTGTAAATATAAGACATATAAGATAAACATTCAAAAGCATTCATTTTGGAGTAGAAATTACTCTGAGTCTCTGGCGAAGATACTCAAAGGCTTCCCGTGGAAGCGGTTTTGTAAATATGTTTTCCACTTATTCTGTTGTGCCCACATATTCAACTCTAATGTTATTCTCTGCAACCTGTTCCCGTAGAAAGTGATACTTTATTAGAATGTGATTCGTCTTGGAGTGCATCACCGGGTTCTTTGAGATACTAATGGTTCTTGTATTATCACAATAGATTGGAATGGGATCATCATACTCAACCTGTATATATGTCAAATTTTGTTTCATCCATAGAATCTGAGTACAACATCCTTCTGCTGCAATATACTATGTTTCAGTTGTAGATAAAGATATTGATGATTGTTTCTTGCTTAGCCAAGATACTAAACACTCACCCAAGTAGAATGCTTCTCCACTGGTGCTTCATTGATCATCAATTTAGCCTTCCCAATCTGCATCTGTGTAGGAAATAAGTGATAGATTCTTTTTTTTTTAATATCATAATCCGAACTCTTTTGTTCCTTTGAGATATCTGAAAATCCTCCTCATTGCTAAGACATGTGATTCCTTTGGTGCTGCTTGAAATCGTGCCAGCTGCCCAACTTCCTGCATTACATCTGGTGTGGATGTTGTCACATATAGTAAGCTACCAATCATTGACATGTATTACCTCTGGTATGTGGAATTTGAATCATCATCTTTGCTCAATTTGCAACTGGTTTGCATAGGAGTGGTAACTCGTTTGCAATCTTCCATTCCAAACCTCTTTATCATTTCTCTGATATACTTAGTTTGAGAAATAAAAATTTCTTGGTTACTTTAACGTATTTGAAGACCCAGAAAGAAGGATAGTTCTTTGAGTAATGACATTTATAATTCATTATTCATATACTTTGCACAGTTTAGGCTTAACCTATCATCAATACTTCAAAAAATATTATCATCAGCATAAACTTCAATTAATAAAATATCATCTTGAGTTACCTTGTTGTAGAGGTTGTTGTCTGCACTTCCTTTTCTGAACCGTGCCTGCTATAGATATTTATCCAGTCTAGAGTACCATGCTCTAGGAGCCTGTTTTAGACCATACAAGGCCTTCTTCAATTTTCACACATAATATGCATTCTCTGACAACTGAAATCCTTCTAGTTGTTCACTGTAGACTTCCTCTTCAAGTTCCCCATTTAGAAAGGTTGATTTCACATCCATATGATACACTTTAATATTCTTGGAGCATGCATAAGCTAAGAGGAATCAGATGCTTCCATTCTAGCAACTCAGGCAAATGTCTCTTCAAATTCGAGTCCTTCAACCTGTGCGTATCCTTTACATACCAATATAGATTTGTTCCTTGTAACATGTTCATCTTGATTCAATTTATTTTTGAAAACCCACTTTGTGCCAATCACATTTTATTCTTTGGTCTTGGAACCAATTCCCAAGTGTCATTCTTCTCTATTTGATCCAGTTCTTCATCCATGGCCTTATTCCATAATTCATCCATGCTGGGCTCTTCAGAACTGTTTGTTTCAATCGTAGATGGGAGTTCTAGGTGCATTTGTTTTGGTGAACATATTCTTCTTCTAGTCTCAACTTCTGCATCCTGTTTCTGATAATATGATCTGAAGGATGATTTTTCTGTACTCATTTGCTAGGTGTATTTGGAGGCACTTGTTGAGATTTCTCTTCTACTTATGTCTGATATTCTTCATCTTCTCCTTCTACTTCTTCTTCATCTTCTTCTTCTTCTTCGTAAATTTGTTCCATTGATTCATTTTCTTCTTCTTTTGATTCTCGTCCACCTATTTCATCAATTGTTACATTGATGCTTTCCACAAATTTGTTCAATCTTATATTGTAATACTTGTATTATTTCCTTATACTTGAGTAACCAACAAGTACTCATTTTTCCACATGAGAGTCAAACTTTCCCATTCTTCCATCATCTCTTTTGATGTAGCATTTTCTTCCAAATACTCTGAAGTGCTTCACATTTTCTGGTCTTCCTTTCCATAGCTCGTAGAGAGATTTTTCATTGTTGTTCTTCAGCATTAATTTGTTTTTAATGTGAACTATTGTATGCACTGCATGTGTCCAAAGAATATATGTCAATTTGGAATCCATTAGCATTGTTTGATCCATTTCCTGTGTAAATATCATCCATTATGATAATGTTCCTTTGTCTCTGAACCACTCTCTGAACCAATATATGAATCTATGCTCTCGTCCACTGTCATATATCTGTACAAACTTGCTAAGTGTTATTATGAATCCATCTCTATCCATATTGTCCAATACTCTACTACACAACTATCCATAATGTTGATCAATTTATCACTATACTATCATGAAGTCTTAACTACTACAACTGATTGTACTTTTTCTAACTGATTGCTCTGGATCTATATTCTCAAACTCTGCAAGCTTCTTGAAGGATGGTTCTTTTTTTTTTCATAGCTATTGAATAGACTGCCCCTATCTAATATTCATATTACCTGGGAGTCTCTAAGCTGGGTGGCTTAGAAAAATTCTTGCTCTGATGTGTATTCATCATCATCTTCATTGGTAGATTCATCTTCTCTCTGAGATCTGACTTCTTTCTTTTTGTATGTGGATTCATCTTTCACTACAATGCCTGAAAGTACAATCTCTTGAACCTGTTCCTTATTTACCTATCCTTCTTTTCTTTTGGTTATTTTCAAAACCTTTCTGTATCTGACATATTTCTTTTTCTCTGTAGAATTATCTTCATCTTATTTTATTTCCAATATTTCGATCCCTAAGACCTAGTATTTTTTCACCTGTTATTTGTGTTTTCTTATCCATACTTTCTTATATATGATATCAATGTTCTCTTTAATGGAAGTATCGATCATGCTTCTACAATCACTAGCTATGTTTCCATAGTTATGACATTTGTAACATTCAATGTTACGTGGGGCCAAATAGGAATTTCTTGCTTGAACATTTATTTTATAATCCCTGCAATCTGCAACCTTATGTCCAAAATTAGTACAATAAAAACAATGAACATAAAAGAAATTTGCATACCTAGGAGTGAATGATCTTATTTGTGGTGTAGTCCTTCTGAATTTCTTCCTTGAATGATCTTGATCATGATTGAAGCTTCTTTGTGGCTTGAACATGGATGGTCTTCTTTAAGATGTATCTTCAATAGTTTTCTTAGATTATGGTTGACCATGATTCCTTCCTTTGAGTACTTCTGCATAACTCTTTATATTTTCTTCATTCTTCTTTTCTAGCAACCTAGAGTGCTTCTCTTCATTCTCTATAACTGATGTGGATGTTTCTCTCTCCTCAATGTTCTTGTTGAGCTTGACAATTTTACTTCTCAATGTGACAACTTCTTCTTCAATCTTCTCAACCTCTTCTTCTTTCTTCATTATCTGAGACTTCATGACTTCTTATGTTCTTTTAGATTCTTCAAGCTATATTTTTAATGTGATTATTTCTTCTTCTAGTCCTTTCGATTCTTGACCAAACTCCGCCTCAAGTTGTTTTAGATCGTTAGTTATTTCCTTAAGATGATCTATCAATATATTGTCTCTCATTTTTGCTTCTTCCTTTTGTGTTGCTATGTTGGCCTCCAAATACTACTTTTGATATTGAAGATTTTCTTCGATCTTTTTGGATTCTTCTAGTTGAGTTCTTAAGTTCTTGATGACCTGTTGGGCTTCTTAAAAAATGTGAACACTTTCCTTTTGTTTCATCAAATCTTTATTGAGTGACTTGTTTTCTTCTCTTTCTTTTCTTAGTTCATATAAAGCACTAATCAATTCTGCTTCATAATTGTCTTATTTTTCAATTAGTTTTTCTGTCTCTTTTTCTTCATGGCATTCTATTTCAATATGTCTGCATTGTTAACAATTAAAGAAAAACAACATACCTCTGTTGATTATGTACTCTTCATCTTCTGAATCTATTTGACATACTGAACATATTTCTTCTTGATCTGTACCTACATCTTCTTTGGCATTTTATGAATATGCGATGGGTGAATAATATATGTCATGTAACTTATCCCAAAGCATTTTGGTTGATGAACATTTACCAACCTTTTCTCTTATCGTATTAGGAAATCCTTCCCAGATGAAATCCATTGCTATTTTTTTATTCTTCTTCAATTCCTTCTTGGCTGTAGTGTTTGCCATTTTTGAACTATCATATCCTGTAATGACTGATAGCCAAATATAATACCCTTGTTCCTGTAAAAATACTTTCATCCTTCCACTCCATAACTCATACTTTAAACCATTCTGACCATTAAACAGTGGCACTCCATTCTCATAATAATCCATGATCTCCTTCCAATGGTTAAATTGTTTTCTGAAGGAACATGCTCAGATACCAATTGTTGGATTACTGAGAAGGGGGCGAATCAATAATAGAGAAATTTAATACCTTTTAACAATAAAATGAAAGTGTTATATCAATGTAGCATTATCATCCAATAGTTTCAGAGTAAATAAATAATGAACAAATGAACAATAATACACATAAATAGTACACTAGTGTTTTTATGTGGAAACCCAAAGAGGGAAAAAAACACATAATTTGTTTTCTTATGTGTCTTTAAGAATTACATTCATTGGAAGCATCAAATTCCTTTGTTTTCCAGCTGCAACTGGAAGGAGGATCCAACCCCCTAATTTCTCAGGCTACAACCTGAAGAAATTTCCAACTCCCCAATTGTATGGCTACTACCATAAGGAGGCTACAACCACCTATGTTCTTCAACTACAATCGGAAGGTGGCTACAACCACTTTTCCTTGCCCCGTCCAAGCACCTTGTCGTAGAAGTAGAATGATGGAACCACTGTCACACTATCACTGTGAGATATACTACTACAAACATATAACAATCAACTTGTAATCAACCTGTACCATAAACAATTGCATCAACCATGCACCAACCTACACCAAACAACCTGTAATCAGCCTGTACCATAAGAAAGTGCATCAACCATGCACTAACCTGTACCTCAACCTGTACCATCAACGAGTGCATAAACCATGCACCAAATATGTACCAATCATGCATCAAATACATATAAACTATGACTCATCAAGATGTACCAACATCATCAACTATACACCTCATGTATGTTCCAACTCATCAACTACTTGTCTCAACCATGTACCCAACATGTACCTCAACTAGATACATATACCAAATACATATACCAATATAACCCTCAAAATTTCTCTATTAATACATCACACTATCCATAACCAAATACCATAAACTATTACATCAAACCATGTGCCACATCCTCATTGTTATACAACCTCTATCTGTAACATACCTCAACCAACAAACCTCATAAATTTCATCATTCAAATCTGATTTGTAACTCTATAACATACCCGGTGTATATGATCACATACCTATAAACCTTCCTTAACAAGAGACTATCATTTTCATCAAATTTTACTTTAGTCTGACATGACTAGTTTTGGATTAGTCAACAACCCTACCTTGCAATAATATTAACTATGTACCTGTAATGAATAGAGGTCTAAAATTAGTACACAATTTTATTCAATGTCTTCTTTGCAATTTCTCTAGATTTCACTTCTTGGAACCTCCCAAAAAATGAGTTATAGCAAAAATGGCATACCTTGTTGAATTCTGGCTTATTCTAGAGATCAAAATTGTAGAGAATTCCCTGCACGAAATATTTTCTTTATAGATCTGAAAATGTTACACAACATACTAAATAATGTACTCGAACTAATACATTTTGTATTACTTAATTTGGATATGTTATGAAGAAGTTATGACGTTTTTACCCGAAACACCTGTTTTAGACTAGTTTCAGGACTAGCCACAAACCCTATTTTCCACAGAATGTAACTCCAAAAATACAACGAAGCACAAGATGAAATTTTTATCACATATAATTGGATATGTTTCCTCAAAGACCTATTTATTTTTTGGTCTGAATCATTCTATAAAAAATTTTATTGTGAAAATGGTGAAATGACCTGTAAATAACATACCTTAGAAATCATCATCAAAAGAAGTTATCCTCCGTTGCATTTCATCCTTCTTTACTTCACCTTCCCTCTGAAATTCACCTTAAATATACTTTGGTTACCTCAGTCACTTGTAGATATTCAATATTCTCAAGTTTTATTGAAATGAGAGATCCTTGCCTCTTATTTATACTTTTATGTATCTTCCTCAAGGGGTTACCTTCTAACCATCTTAAACCACTTTCCTTATTTTAGGGCTAACCCACTTCTAACCACATATCCACTTAGTAATTTATCCATTAACTTTATTATTTAAATAATTTATTTTGTATCCACTTTGATTTATAGTACACTCATCACTTCACTTAATTATTTACCTTCTAACCATCTTAAACCACTTTCCTTATTATAGGGTAACCCACTCCTAACCACTTGTCCATTTAGTAATTTCTCCATTAAATTTATTATTTAAATAATTTATTTTGTGTATAATTTGAATTATATTACACTCATCACTTCACTTTATTATTTAAATAATTTCTTATTTTCAACCACTTTGACTACTTTGACCTTTTGGGGCTTCTAGACGACTCATGAGGGTTCTCCAACTTCACATGGCCATAACTCTCTAACCGTGAGGAGTTATGTGATGTTCCACATACCAACCAAAATGGTACGACATGTATTGTCCATATAGAATAGTATTACCTTCAAATATATTAAAACTCATACAAATATAAATCAAACAAACTTGGGTCGATTATCCAAACCTTTGTGCTACCAGAATTGGCTACCAGAATTTTTTCAAGGGTTGACATCAATGACAACCAAACCAAATAATAAACAATATCCCCTTTGGCATTGATGGAAACACTATGATGCAATGCTAAAGGCATATCACTTATGCTCCCCTCTTGACCATCACTCCCCTTGGAACCATGGTTCTGTTCTCTTTCTCCAAGCATTTACCTTTGCATATGATAAATCTCTCCCCCTTTGTCATCAATGGAAAATGTATCTTTCCATCCGAGGCTACTCACCCTGACTGAACTCATCCTGAAACTGATCTCCCAACCTTAACTATCCTATTTATGGTGCTTCCTTGTGTAAATCTAAGACATATAGGATAAGCATTCAAAAACATTCATTTTGGAGTAGAAATTACTCCGAGTCTATGACAAAGATACTTAAAGGCTTCCCATATAAGTGGTTTTGTAAATATGTCTGCCACTTGTTCTTTTGTGACCACATATTCAACTTTGATCTTCTCTGCAACCTGTTTCCGTAGAAAGTGATACTTTATTGGAATGTGCTTCATATTGGAGTGCATCATCAGGTTCTTTGAGATACTAATGGTTCTTTTATTATCATAATAGATTGGAATGGTCTCATCATACTCAACCTGTATATCTGTCAAAGTTTGTTTCATCCATAGAATCCGAGTACAACATCTTGTTGTTGCAATATACTCTACTTCGAATGTAGATAAATATATTGATGATTGTTTCTTTCTTAGACAAGATATTAAACACTCACTCAAGTAGAATGATTCTCCACTGGTGCTTTGTCGGTTATCAATGAAACCTACCCAATCTGCATCTGTGTAGGAAATAAGTGATAGATCCTTTTCTTTTGGATACCATAATCAAAACTCTTATGTTCCTTTGAGATATCTGAAAATCCTCTTCACTATTAAGACATGTTATTCCTTTAGTGCTGCTTGAAGTCGTGCCACCTTCCCAACTGCCTGCATTACATCTGGTCTAGATGTTGTCACATATAGTAAGCTACCAATGATTGACCTATATTTCCTATGGTCTGTAGACTTTGAATCATCATCTTTTCTCAATTTGCAACTAGTTTTCATAGGAGTGGTAACTAGTTTGTAATCTTCCATTCCGAACCTCTTTAGCATTTCTATGATATAATTAGTTTGAGAAATAAAAATTCCTCAGTTTATTTGACATATCTGAAGACCCAGAAAGAAGGATAGTTCTCCGAGTAATGACATTTCAAATTCATTCTTCATATCCTTTTCAAATTTCTGGCTTAACCTGACATCAGTACTTCCAAAAATAATATCATCAACATAAAATTCAATTAATAAAATACCATATTGAGTTACCTTGATGTAGAGGTTGTTGTTTGCACTTCCTTTTCTGAACCCTACCTACTATAAATATTTATCCAGTCTAGAGTACAATGCTCCAAGAGCCTATTTTAGACCATACAAGGCCTTCTTCAATTTGCACACATAATCTGCATTCTCTCACAACTGAAATCCTTCTAGTTGTTCAATGTAGACTTCTTCTTCAAGTTCCCCATTCAGAAAGGATGATTTCACGTCCATCTGATACAATTTAATATTCTTGGATCACGCATAAGATAAGAGAAATAAGATTGCTTCGATTCTGGCAACTAGGGAAAAAATCTCTTCAAAGTCGATTCCTTTAGCCTGTGTTTATCCTTTACATACCAATCTAGATTTGTTCCTTGTAACATGTCCATATTCATTCAATTTATTTTTGAAAACCCACTTTGTGCCAATCACATTCTTATTATTTATTCTTGGAAACAATTCCCAAGTGCCATTCTTCTCTATTTGATCCAATTCTTCATCCATGGCCTTATTCTAGAATTCATCCTTGTTTGGTTCAATCGTAGATAAGAGTTCTAGGTGCATTTGTTCTAGTGAATGGATTCTTCTTCTAGTCTCAACTCATGCATCCTTGTTTATGATAATATAATCTGAAGGATGATTTTTCTTTACTCGTTTGTTAGGTTTCTTTAGAGGCACTTGTTGAACTTGCTCTTCTACTTATGTCTGATCTTCTTCATATCTCCCTTCTACTTCCTCTTCATCTTCTTCTTCTTCTTCGTAAAGCTGTTCCATTGATTCATTTTCTTCTTCCTTTGATTCTTGTCCACCTGTTTCATCAATTGTTACATTGATGCTTTCCACAACTTTGTTCAATCTCAGATTGTAATACTTGTATTATTTCCTTGTACTTGAGTAACCAAGAAATACTCCTTTGTCCACACAAGATTCAAACTTTCCCATTCTACCATGTTCTCTTTTGATGTAGAATTTTCTTCCAAATACTATGAAGTTCTTCACATTTGTCGGTCTTCCTTTCCATAGATCGTAGGGAGTTTTTTCATTGTTGTTTCTGAGAATTACTCTGTTTTGAATGTGAATTGTTTTATGCACTGCATGTGTCCAAATAATATCTATCAATTTGGAATCCATTAGCATTGTTCGGACCATTTCCTGTGTAAATATCATCCATTATGATAATTTTCCTTTGTCTCTGAACCACTCTCTGAACCAATCTATGAATTCATGCTCTCGTCCACTTTCATATATATTTCCAAACCTTCTAAGTGTTCTTATGAATCCATATCTGTCCATATTGTCCAAGAATCTACTACACAAATTTCCATAATGATGACCCATTTATCACTATACTATCACTAAGTCTTCAGTACTACAACTGATTGTAATTCTACTAACTGATTTCTCTGGATCTATTTGTTGATTAAGGTTAGTTGTCATTGATGTCAACCCTTGAAGAAATCTTCATCGCACAAAGGTTTGGGTAATGGACCCAAGATTTTTTGATGTAAATATGACTCATTATTTTTTTTTCATGGTTGATAATAAGTAAATATGGATGAACTCCAAAGTGGTCCCCTTATGGTGAAAGCCCTCATGGGAAAACACTTTGCGGAGTAAGAGAACCCATTCTTAATTGTGGAATAATGAGATGAAGGATAGTGAATTTGTTAGGGAAACTATCCTGGATGGATATTTCTTGTCATGCAATTTTTGGTGGTATGTAGAACGTCACATAACTCCTCACGGTTAGAGAGTTATGACCATGTGAAGTTGGAGAACCCAGGTTTGGGTAATGGACCTAAGTTTGTTTGATGGATAATGATATGTTTTTTCTATATTTGAAGGTAATAGTATTCTATATGGATAGTACATTTCATTCCATTTCTATTTGTATGTGGAATGCCACATAACTCCTCACGGTTTGAGAGTTATGGTCTTACGAAGTTGGAGTACCCTCATATGTCATCTAGAAGCCCCAAAAGGTCAAAGTAGTCAAAGTGGTTTAAGAGATTTTAAAAGGTAAATAATAAAGTGAAGTGATGAGTGTAGTATAATTCAAAGTGAATACAAAATAAATTATTTCAATAATAAATT